>JACJUY010000968.1:164454-174633 GCA_014220935.1 Platorchestia sp. MABIK | reverse complement strand
TTGTTGCATCTCCTTAGGGGGATATGACTATTGTATCTATGGGAATTAGTAGTCCCAGGGAGAAAATGTGAGGCCCGGAGCTGAGTGTTAAATTTGCCTTATATTTGTTGAAATAAAATATGTTTTTTTTTGTATGTTAAGGACCATCTTTCTACGGTTCACTGCTGTCCTATGTTTCAGCAATTCTAACTTTCTCCTTCAACTTTTATCTTGTTTCATCACCTTCCTTCTTAATTTACCGTTTCTATGCGCAGTGGATCTTATTTGAGAACACACCTTGTGTATAGATTCCGCGTTCACTCAACTCCCTACTAAATGATGCTTTCATCATTCCTCTCTTTGGAACGCCTTTGTTGCTGTTAGGCAGGCTTAAACTAACTCATCGGACTAGCTAACGGTTGTTGCATGTGTGAGAAGAAAAGCAAAGACAGACTAACGGTTGATTTTTCTTTGTGTTCGTTAATCAATGGAGTTTCTTGATCAATGGAGTTTCATTTTTTGTGGCTTGTACAATTATAAACTCAAAATGAGCTAAATTCAATGACCTCTAACTCTTATATTTTAAAATTACGAAGAACTCCACCGATTTTACTTTCTGTGCCGCTGCTTTGCAAAATAGCCTCTAGAATTACGGCCATTTGCGATTTGCTGAAGCAAAAATAACGCAGGGGCAAGGGATGACGAGGACATATCGAGGTGAGATCTGGCACTGAGGGAACTTTTTTTTGTTGGAGCATAATACCTTTTAAAGACTTGAAGATTGCAATGCATCTCTACTGTCTCAGAGAAAGATATTGTGATTGTTCATTATCGTACGTTCTTGTAGCATATTCGACGTTACTGATGGTGTATGGTTTATTGTGAATGAGTTTTTCCTTGTAACAGAAACTTGTCCCTTTCTTCATTATGGTCTGCTCTCGATGTGTGATCAAGTTATCGACCTCTTCTAGAAGTGCCTTTGTTGTCCCACACTCCTTTTCTCGTCCCTCCTTTCCATTCATTTTATTTCGTCTCTTCATTTCTGCGAAAGTTGATGCTCCAGTTTTGTTTTTGATTCCATGAAAAAATTAGTAGTGCCTCTTCCTATGACACTCCGAAATGCATAAATGCTTTTATTTTTTTCAAATTCTATTGTTTTCTGCTTATTATTTTTCGAATTTAATAAATCCTAGCCGAGCTTATTCCGTGGGTGCAGTGACATCTGGCTCGACAAAATTGCAGTCGAAATTTTCCTCGCCGAATTTTTCACAAAATAACCAGGAAATGAGTTATGAGAAAAAATATCCTAATTCAAAAACTGGGATCCCTTCCCCTCATACATACCTGTCTTCCTAAAGAAACATTTAAAATCTTTGCATTCATTATCGTTCTAATGTTGTTTGATTTTCAAGTGCACGTCTTTCGTGTGGAAGGTCGTGGGTTCTAGATGACACTTGAAGAGCCCGTTGTTTCTTCTCGTTTGGAAAATAATAAACTTAACCAGCAATTTCACTCAACTCACGAGCAAGAAATGAGAACCAGTTCGATTTTACTGCCGTTTTTTAATGATAAGTTATTTAAATAACTTACATATACATATGAGATGCGTTTCAACATGGTTGAAATAATAAATTTTTAAAATAAATTATTCTAAGTGTTCATGAAACTTGTCACGGTTAGCATTTTGATTACTCTAACTTAAAAAAAGATATTACGGTTCATCAATATTCTTCCCACGGAAAATTGGACATGCTTATTATACCGTAGAAATTACTGACCCGTGAAACATGTTCAGCGGCGCTCTATAGACACGCTAATTTTACTGAAGTCATTACTGACCCGTGAAATATTTTCATCAACATTCTTCTCACGTAAAATACCTCATGCTTATTTTACCGCAGAAATTACCGATCCTTGAAATATATTTCCAGCGGCACTGGGACGCAAGATGCGCATTTGGGAGCGGCGTCTGATGCGAGACTTCCATGTCTCGCCCGCCATGGGCGCCGACGACACCGCCGCCGCCACCCCCGACCCCTCGCCAGGGGACCCCACCGCCGCCGACAGGTTCCGACGCATCGCTAAGCTCGCGATGGTGTCCAAGATGGCCGACATGTCGGATGGTTCTGGACCCCAGACAGGGTGAGGCTAGGTCTAGACCCCAGACAGGATGAGGCTAGGTCTGGACCCCAGACAGGGTGAGGCTAGGTCTGGACCCCAGACAGGGTGAGGCTAGTTCTGGGCCCCAGACAGGGTGAGGCTAGTTTTANGCTAACTTTTTATTGGAACATTTACAGTATTCAATTAAAAAACTTCTAACAACTCTGGAATCAGCCTCTTAAATTTAGATTATATTTTGGGAACAAAATATATTGCTTTGCAGGTGCGAAGATTTTTTCTGCGGTGTAATATATTCTTTCCAAGACAAGACCATGCGATAGGGTTTTGTTCTTTGAATATTACGTCAGCAGAGGCAGGACATCAATGAATTTCATTGATCTAACAATTATTTATTTTCAAATTTAGACGCAAAATTATTTATAACAAGAGATAAATTCCATCTAATTTAATTCCAAAGGCATTGGTGATCAATGTTAATTTGATACCAGAAGTGGTCTCTAAAAGTGCGTTTCATTTTTAAAGCAACCCCAGCATGTATCCCGAGGATTGAAAATACTCGAAAGTTTCAATTAATTTCCAATTTTTGCAGTACCACCGAATAGTGGTCGGATTGTATCCCCACAAGAGGATTCGTGCAAAAAAGTTAACAAGTAGATTTTACAGTAAAACTTCCCACAAATTGTCAGTTGGAAGTAGTAATGTAGTAGTAATGTCTTGCTCTTCAGCCCTCATTACTTCTTCTTCAACTTTTGTCTTGTTTCATGAACTTCTTTCTCAACTTACTGTTAACTCCATACTAAATGGTGCCTTCCTCTCTTTGGAACGCCTTTGGTGCGGTTAGGGAGGCTTAAACCAACATCTAATTGCGGTTTCATAAAAGCTGCCTAATTCCAGGGGCAACCAGATCGGGCGCAGCAACCTGACCGACGACACCGGCAAGAACACCCTGAAGGAGGCGATGGAGAAAGCCCGGCGCAAGATGGAAGAAGGGACTCCCGACAACTCCCCTTATTCCTCGCGGGGATGTTCGCCGTTCCCCGAGCTGTACACCGGTCCCCACCTCATGGAGGCCATCGAAAGTCTCGACTTGAGCCCCGCCAATTCCCCGTCTCCGGCCGAGACTCCCGCTCCCAAATCCGCGTGGACGTTCCAGAAGGACAAGAAAGATGGCGAGTTGTGTTGGTGTATGGGAAGGAAATGAAGGAATGCTTTAAGAATACTTAAAATTGCTTAATTACAAGTTTTGAATTGATGATGGAGCTGGACTCCGAAACGTTTTCCCGTTAAATATGATTTTTTCCTTGGAATTCTCTTCGTTTTCGAGTCCCTCATTAATTTACGACTCAAGCAAACGATTGGCCCATTTAGATTGACTTAAAATTGAAAAATAACAGATTTCTTGGAGTTAGAAAATCAATTTTTAGGATATAATCAAATGCGTGGATGGTATAAAATTAGTTTCTGAACTTGGAGGCACTTTTAGTCGGCTAATTTATTTTTATTCAGTTGCTCATTTACAGTGTTCAAATAAAACACTAGTAATAACTGTGAATTCGAGCGCAAGCGTAAAATGGATGTTTAATATTGTCGTCCACAGAGGGTAAGTTTTCCAATTCGAAATACAAATCTTAGGTAGAATAAAAATAGGCTCAATTCTTAAGTACCTATTACAGTAGACCCAACATTAATCCCACATTTGATAGATTTGCGATGTAAACATTGGGGATCGATGACTTTAATTTATTGAAACATTGAAGCGTTGCGATCAAATCTAATTTCAGTTATACCAAGATCGTCTTTCCCAAAATTCTTACTTCGATTTAGAAAAGGCGATTTTAACGTGCTTTAGGTGCATATTTTCGTGGTTTTATACATGTTATGCTACATGTGATAGAGCATGATATTTGTTAACTTTAGTAGCGTCTATGTGTTGGTGTTGGATGAGAAAATATCTGAGCAGTCGTAGTTGAGAGATTAGCTGGGTAATTCCGGACATATGGAGCAGAGGTAAATACTAATGAATGATCAAATGTATCTTCAAGGATTTAGATAGACATTTACATTTAGTTGTAATAGAGGAAGATCCATTTATCAGAGATTCTTGTTAAAACTCGTTTCATGGAGCAAAAAAATTCGTACAGACTAATTGAAAAATCACATAGAAATGGGCAATAGGCGTAGAATAGGCAATAGGCGTAGAATAGGCAATAAGTTTAGGTGAGGTATTTTTGTTTATTCGAAGCTATGACGCCTTCAGAGGTGATTCTGTTAGGTTACCTCAGCTAGAGATAGGTCGTCTGGATTTTCATCTTTCGTGCCACCTATGCTGTATTCAGTTTTTATGCCTTTTTCGTCATTTTTTCTTTTTTTCACAACCTGTTGTTCTTATGTACGGAATATCCTTTGCTGGAAAACACCTTGTGCATAGACTTCTCGTTTTCTATAGTTTGCATTAACTGGTCATTTCTCCCCGTTTTCTTGAGATTGTCTTCGTGGTAGCTAGGGAGTCTAGAACTAATGTAATTATAATGTGTAATCAAATTCAAATAATTCTAATTGGAAAGTGTGAGGACTTGGTATTTTTGCCTTGAGCACAGTATAGTTACAGGTAGATGTAAACCATTTAAAAACGTCAGAATTATGCCCATTGACTATGTAATTTGTCTCTATAGGTATTTGAACTTACTGACAGGTAGAGTGCATGAGAAAGTACGTACATGGATGAATTTCCCATTTTCACATTGATGTCCGTACAATTTCCAATTTTCACATTTATTTTTGCATTTTTGCTGCGAAGTGTACAAACGGGCTCTGTCCCATGTTAACATTTCACACTGGCATTCAGCGGCTCTTCCATTCAATACGTAGTCTAAATATTGAAGAACTTAATGACGAATGGAAATATGTACTAACTTATGCGATATTTTCAGGGCAAGCGAAGGACTTGAGTAAGCTGACCATCCCTGGCCGACGACCTGAGAGCTCACTGAAGCCCGGCACATCGCCGTCAGAGAACAACATCGTCGTGCCGCAGAACGTGTACAGCGGTGCGGACAAAGCTCCAGCTGAACTGAGAAAGGTGAACGAACAGAAGCAGGAAAAAGTGGCTCCAGGTTTTGAAGGGCGTCCTAAACCTGCTTTCCCATCGTGTGGGCAAACGCCTCTCGTTCCTGTTGCGAAGGACGCACCTGCAGCGAACGTCATGAAAATTCCTCCACCACAACAACAGCAACTGCGTCGACCTCGCAACTCTGCTCCCATGCCCCAGTATGCATCGACCAACGACTTGGAAACCATAGACGTCGTGCGCAAACCCAAGAACTCGTCCAGGCAAAATTCGCGAGATAAGCTGGACAACTTTGATCTTCCTCAAGGACCGACCAGCGGCGTTTTGAAACCTGAAGTCATCCACCCAACGAAAGCTTCCTTGCCAGGTCCTTTGCCAGTCCTGAAACCAGCTGTTAGTGAACTTCCTCTGGTTGATTCTCTTGCAAAGAAGCCGGAATCTGCTGCACTTTCGAGCATGGAAGCCAAGAAAGCAGTAGCAGCGCGAGATGGTCCAACCATAGCAGTGATTCCTTCCACTCCTGCACCACCGGAAACCCCTCCTGTACACGTACGAACTCGTGCACAACCAGGAAACACTGTAGCTAAGGGAGCAGAAAGTGTACCTAATTCTGAAACCACTCCTGTAACACCTTTCAGCAAGCAGACCTCCGTTTCAGCTCCGGTCTCTGGTTCAACTTCGGTATCAACGAAAAGTGGAATCCCAGTAACAACCACTCAAACTGCCACATCCCCCTCAGCCGCAACAACTGTGCCTCCCCCAACCAAACATGCCATCCCATCATCAACTCCAAAGGTTACCACTCCACCATCGACGGTGAAAACCACCCTTCCTTCAACCAACAACCCCATTCCACAACCAGTTAATTCTGGGGTTACTTTAGGTTCAACTGCTCCAAATGATGCCACGTCGGTGAACAACACTAAGGCATCAGTTGCAGTGAATGTAGAAACCGCAGCTCCGAAATTAGCCAAACAGACCAGTCAGTCAGACACGGAAGACTGCAAGGCTAAGAAGAAACAAGCTCCTCCAGCTCCGATGGCTGCAGAAGACAACGGTGCCTCGAAGGACAGTGGGTCCAAATCTTGCGCTTCAAGACCAAACAAGTCGGCGTGGATCTAGAGATCTATTACGAGATTGAGTGCCAATATCGTGGGAAATTGAAGAAATCAATCTGCTAAATACGAAAGCTCGTACTTGTGAGTGAAGTGAAAATACGAAAGCTACGAAATACGAAAGCTCTTGCTTGTGAGTGAAGTGAAAACAGAGTATTTGAGAATTAAGTGAAGGATAAAAATATTCTTAATAAGCTTTCAGAGTGAATCAACAGTTCTGTGTTATTGAGATCATATTTTCTTTCACTGAGGAATTTCTGTTCTGGGTTTGATGTATACTTGATTTATTCAGTTATTCCTTATATATGTGTAGTCAAACACGACAATATTCAAGAGTGCTCTTTCACATATTCACCAAAACAATTAAACTAAACATTTTCAATGTAAGAGAACTTCATTCAAGCTATTCAATCTCATTATGTCAGCGGAATGCTTTTCCGTTTTTCACGCTTCATAATTCTCAAGTCGAAGTGAAAAATTATAAAAAAATTTGTTTGAGAACATAAATTCATTATTTTTCAACAACAATCTGGTAATAAAATTAAATAATGGGATTAAAATTTCCTCATTTAGAAACTCATGTATAATCATATATCAATTATGTCCATTAATGGTAGCGTTCATACATCCATAACAAATGATATACAATTATTTTCAGGTATGTTCTTTTAAGATATAACCTTGTTTCCGGAGTGCGAATTAATATTAAGTATACTGGTTTTCCGTGTCTTGGTATTTAATACGTGTTCTTCAGTACTACATAGAAAGATGGTTATTAAATTGGGTGTAGTAGTTCGCAGGTTTGAGAATATTAAACAGTGAACCGAGTATTATTTTGCTCTACATTTGCTTTATTAATTTAGCTATCCGGAGATAAGCGATCAATGTATATAACCCCAATGTGTTGCGAGCCTCTGTTTGCAGAGTGATTCAATATTAATGAACCATTATTATATTTATTTAAAAAGTCAATCAAGTGTCCATATTATTGATATCTCAACGATAAAATTGAATCGCTTCTAACCTCACATCTTTCTTTCTACAGCTAGATCTCTTACAAGAAACAGTTGTTATTCGCAGTATTCAAAATTAATATTTACATATTTGCTGTACAGTAGAAATAAATAGGAATTGGCCAAACTATTGAGTAGATTACTTCCAACTCTACGTACCTATAACAAATATCGATGATAGTCAGCGCTAGTTGACGAGTTACAAGTGTCGATCAGAGTTACAGTCAGATATCGCATTCGGCAGAGAAGTCATTTCGACGCCTGCCTTGTGACAATCCTAAAATTTATATTTTTAATACTGTTTGTGATGTACCCATAAACTGTAGATCGTAGGTACGAGTAGCTAGGGTAAAGAATAATAGATATAATAGCAGTACTTTGCTGATGCAAAATAGCACAGTCAGTTGAATATTTTTCTGCTGCTTTCTTCGAGTAGAACTATCAAACGGTCATTTTCCAACCAAGTTAGCAAATAGTAATTTTCGGCAGCTGGTTACGCCGATAACATTGAATTATTCTGTTTTTCAAACACCAATGCTCTTTTTCTTCAACTTTAATACAAGATGACTGTCAGAACAATGTATATAATCGGTTAATTCAGGCTTCAGTTTTTATGCTAGTCGATACTTATAAAATATTGAATGAATTGATCCTGTATAGAAAAATCAAAATCGCTAACTTGCCTGCAGGGTCCGTAGGTGGGTCGAAGCCATATAATATCTCACAGTATTTTCCTGGAATAGGAATTACACTATAAAAGGGCTAAGGCAATGCTTCAGTAATGAAATGTGCTCTCGTCATGAACAGATTCTAAAAGAGTCAATGAATCATGAATGCGCTTTGTTTCAAAATTTGCCGTTTAATCTGATTTGCGCTAATCGCGCCCTAAGCGATTAGTTTACTTATAATGAAATGTTGAAATTAGTTACGTGTTTTCAATGTGATTTTGCGTAATTATAATGAAATCTTTAAAATATTTACGTCACGATAAACATCTACAATCTTCCAAGTAAATCTTTGTGCTATGGTAAGGGGTATGGAAGGAGTGGTTTCGGTAGGTGGACTTTCTTTCAATTTTACAGATTGCAAGGCATAGTTATTAGAGCTGGAGAACATATTTTCTAGCCAGTAATGAGTATTTGAACAAATAAAAATAGTAATGAATGAGTTGTGCCGTACCAATATTAATGTTGCACATTTTGTACAATTGTGTGGTAGAATGTGCAACAGTTGTGTAGTTTGGGTGCAGCTTATCTTTTTGTTCATCACCATCCTTTTTATGAGCCCCTATTACTTCCTTCCTCATGTTTTACCTTGTTTCATGAATTTTTTTCCTACCTTATTATTTCTGTTCGCAAGGGATCTTGTGTCGGAACCCCCTTGCGAGTGAAGAGATTCCACATTTCCATAACTCCATACGAAATGGGGCCTTCCTCCTTTCACTCTTGGTAACGGTACTTGGTGGTTAGTCTTATACTAGCTTATAATCTACTCTAATCTTTTTGAGTGTCTGGCATGTGACGAGTTTGAACGTTATTTCAAGCGTAGAGAACCAAGGTGCGTTCACGTGTGCCAGTTTCATTTCCTATGCTTCTTTATATTTATTGTGGCAAAACCAAAGCTTTTATTACCAAGTGTACTTTGTAATTGTACCCAAATTCATTTTCTATGTAATCCCAGGCTTCGTTTTGTTTCCATTGAACTATATTATTGTATACTACCTACATCTGTTATGCTTTTAGGAATTTTTAAATTGTTAACCAGGTCTAGTAAGATGATAGTGCCTTGCCCATACGTGTAGTCTAATACGGCGTTAATAAAATTATACTCATAACTATTTTTCAATTGAAGCTTCTCGAAATATTCTGTACGTAATGCTTCAACATCAATCTTCTTGCACTAATGTTATTTCTGGTGAAAAATGAGTTGTTAGTAATTTACTGAAGAATATCACTGCTTCAGCAGAAGTTATGTTTGGTTTCAAATACTTCAAATGAGAACGAGAAAACACATCTAAATGGATTTATAGTCTGTTTTCGTTGACTGAAAAAGTGAATTCCGTCTTAGTTACTGAAATTAACGTCTGGTGAAATTTGTTGCAGACGTCCAAAAATGACTTCGCCAATAAATGTAATATTTGCCATTTTCAATGTTCTAAATTTTTGAGCACGTGGATATGTGATGATTTGGATACAATGATTTCAGGGAAGTTAATTTCGGTAAAAAGAAGTTAAAATTCTGATAATTTTTTTCTGAATTTTTCAAGCATAAAACGTAAGGCTTATACCCTTAACAAATTTTCTGTGAAAAATTCAAATTCACTGAAACTTTGCAAACACATTAACATTCTTCTGTAGATTACAGAAACCAAATTTGTTTCTAAAAAGATTAATTATTTTTTATTCAATCCGAATTTTGATGCAATTTACGTGTATTGATCAAAAATCCAGCCTCGAGATTGTAACTCAACTTTCTAGCGTACTTCCATGAACTCAAGCATCACGTGTCCATCCCAACAGCAAAACTCGCGTGATGCGAGTCCTTCCTAAGGCTGAGTACACTTTTAAAAGTACACCTGAGAGTTGAGTACACTTTTAAAAATATACCCACCTGAGAGTTGAGTACACTTTTAAAAATATACCCACCTGAGAGTTGAGTACACTTTTAAAAGTACACCTGAGAGTTGAGTACACTTTTAAAAGTACACTTGAGAGTTGAGTACACTTTTAAAAGTACACCTGAGAGTTGAGTACACTTTTAAAAATATACCCACCTGAGAGTTGAGTACACTTTTATAAGTACACTTGAGAGTTGAGTACACTTTTAAAAGTACACTTGAGAGTTGAGTACACTTTAAAAAGTACACCTGAGAGTTGAGTACACT
>JACJUY010000968.1:115807-137775 GCA_014220935.1 Platorchestia sp. MABIK | reverse complement strand
CAAAATATGCAATGCTGCTCATTACAACTTCAAAATATGCAATGCTGCTCATTACAACTTCAAAATATGCAATGCTGCTCATTACAACCTCAAAATATGCAGTGCTGCTCAGAACAACCTTAAAAGTTTAAAAACGTCCACCACCTAAGATTGGTAACAAATGCCGGAAAGTACCGCTTCAACATTGCGAAACAAATGCTGTGGAGCAACCCGCATAGGGCCGAAGTAACATTTCATGCACGTTTTATGGTAGAAATATAGCCTGTTGTGCGAACAATTTAAGGCTCCTAAAAAGTAGCACAGGATTAAATGATCATGCATCCCGCAGGTCAACGATAGAGACATAATGTCCGGAAACGCTACAAGAACCTCAAGAAATCGATCGATGAGCTACCCTAAATAATAACGCACGTTTGTCCAGAAAAGAACCTCAAGAAAACAAACAGTGACCTACCTTAACGATAACAACGCACGTTTGTCAAGAAAAGAACCCAAAAAAAAGCGGTGACCTACCCTAAACAACAACACGCCGCAACGTTTTCTCACGACAGACAACGCTGAAGAATGGTCAATAAAGAAGCTATTCTCAAAGCACGCGCTCTTGCTAAAGGATTGCAAATGAAAGGACGAATACGGCAAACTTACGCGCCGGTTGAGAACGTAATATGGAGTTAGCAAGTGGCAAAGCACAGCATTACGTCGGGCTGTACGTCCGGCCCCTCGTGATATAGCAGCACTAAGTACTCGAACAATGGAAGAACACACAACAAAATAACGCCAGCCAATTACATATTATTGTCTGGCCGTTTCATTGAATGAAACTTTCGATATGCCGAAGAAGGAGACTCGCACGTGAAGCAGGATTCACAATGGCCTGTGGTCCAAATAATGACGGCACAAAGCCGAGAACAAAAGAATGGCGCCGCCGTCTAATGCTCTTATCACCAGAGCTAATAAACGCTCAGCGCTATTGAATCCTTAGATAAACATTGCACTGTGATATGAAAGAGGCGCGTGCTCTGTAATTCACGCTGGTGCCTCTCACGGATAGTGGCTTGGTGGGTCGGTTGGTGGGTTGGAACAGTTGGTGGATCGGTAGGTTGGTTGGAGGATCGGTAGGTTGGTTGGAGGATCGGTTGGTTGGTTGGTCGGCTGGTTGGTTAGTTGGTTGGTTGGTGGGTTGGTTGATCAGTGCGGTGACGGTGGGAGGAACGGTGGCAACTCGTGGGAAAATGAGTGAGAAGAGGAAAAAGGTGGGTAAACGAGGAGTAAGAAGACGGTGAGGAGAGAAAGGGAATTGGGTGAGAAGAACAACCTCTTAAAAGTAGGAAAAAGGAGGAATGAGAAGAAAAAAAAACCTCTCCATTAATCGCCATTAATTAATTTCAATACTCCGGTTTGTAATCACAATTATTTTTCAGTTCTAAGCACCGGAGGCAAGGAACGAACGAAGAGTGAGCTCATTAAATGCGAGAGTTACAGTACCTCCGCCGCCGCTGCTACCCGTGTTCACATATTCTACAGATTAGATTAGATGTTAGTTTTAGCCTCCCTGACCGCAATAAAGACATTCCAAAGAGAAGATATCATTTGGTATGGAGATAAGGAAACGCGGAGTCTATGTAGAAGGAGCATAGAAACAATAAGTTGAGAAAGAAGTTCATGAAACAAGATAAAAGTTGAAGAAGAAAGTAGTATGTGCTGAAAAACAGGACCGCAGTGAACCTAAAACAGGTGGTCCTTAACATAATAAAAAAAAAACATTTTATTTCAGCAAATAGAAGGCCTACCTAACTCTCAGCTTGGGCCCTCATACATTTTCCCCCTGGGAGCGCCAATTCCCATAGAGACAATAGTTGTATCCCCCTGAGTGTGAAGCTTTGCTCTGGCGAAATGGAGAAAAAAATGTTAGGAGATGAAAGAAGAAGAAAAAAAGTTAGAAGATGAAAAAGGAAAAAGTTAGAAGATGGAAGAAGAAAAAAGAAGTGAAAATAGAATGGTGGAAGGAGGAGAAATGGAAAGAAAATGGGTTCAGAAAAAGAAAAAAGGAGAGAGAAAACAGAGTAGATGTGAAGAAAGATGATGGCGATTAGTGAATTATGTATCTGTGGTAGAACTACCTTCAATATGCATGACAAGTATTACACTAAATTGAATAATTTGAATAGTTCATTTAAACAACAAACAAGACACCAGAAACTAATCGCATGAACTATACACAAAATGTTCAACAAGTATTAAACAAAATCAAAGAATTGATATCCTTCATTGAGATCAGACACCAGAAACTAATCGCACGAAGAATATTAAAAAACCATAAAATAAGCTAACGGAGTACAATTAGCAGACCTTGTACAAACCCACAGGGGCCGACAAATGCAATACCGACAGCAGACAAGCTATAAAAATGCCATAAAAACGATTACCTCTCACAACGCACGTCACAGCCGTACGTATCATGGCTAAACGATCCCTAACTTACGTACAACATGGAACATATGCAGATGCTTCCCAAGGCAACAAATTAAATTCCACCTCGGTGCACCTTCACCAAGCGGTGAACCTCGTACAACCTTATCTCAATTCCCAATAAACGGTGAACCTTATCTAAATTCTCAATAAACAGTGAACCTTATCCCAATTCCCAATAAACGGCGAACCTTATCCCAATTCCCAATAAACGGCGAACCTTATCCCAATTCCCGCAGATGCCCTAAAATGCAAGTCCATACATGCAGGAACATCCAGAGCGAATGATATACACGCGAGCCCTAGAACGGCCAAGATAATATTTTGACGTGCACGCAATACCGGGAACAATAGTGCTCTGAAAATTAGAGCGAACACTGTGCACGGTGCCGAAAACAAGCAACAGGTATCACGGATACGAGCACCAGCTTTGGCGGAATGGCCATTTTGAAACTGTGCTTAAATTTAGCTACGTAATGTGTAGTGAATGCGAGTATTGGGTACAGTCTGTGGTTGAAAATGAACACTGAAAAATTGGTGCAACCTACTGTATTAAGCTCGTGCAGAGGAAACTAAATAGTTTACTACGCATAGAGGATGCACGTAACCGGGATTGGAAGAGTTCCGCAAGTTAGTTTAAACTCAAACACAAGTACAGGGTGGGCCAGAGGTAACTGACCCTTTTAATTTGCCCAGCTGAGTAAATAGGATACCGAAATAACCCACAAAATTGGTGTTTTTTCAAATAAAACAAGTTGCAACATCAGTTTTCCATCCATTTATTAGCAAATTAAAAATGTCAGATTCTTCTTCCTCACCCTGTACTAACTCAAACACTATTAAAACTCCCCCAAACATGGACGAGAAATTTGGCACAGTCAGCCATACATGGAGAACACGCTTATTGACAATGAGTGCACATAGAATATGCAGTTAAATTTGCTCACAATGAAATATGTGTGATAAATTGCGAGGTCTGTATCCTTGATACGGAGGTGTAGTTCTATTGTTATGAAGTATACATACAAAGCCTTCGTAGAGCATACAGAGAAGAGTTGAGAAATTCTAACTATCCCCCTGTATAATAAGAGTTGCATGTGAGTCCGTTCTTTTTAACTTGGCCCCCGTAACACTTAATAAAATAACAAATTCATCTTTGACACTATTTCATTTCAATCCTATCGATTGTAATTCTCTCTGATTCTGTCCCGAAACGAAAATAGAGGGATCGTATGATAAAATGATACTTGTATAAACTCTTTCTTCGGAAAAAGATTTGAAAAAAGGATACTCATTTGAACTCTTTTTTCGAAAAAATATTTTACTAGTGAATCGTATGTCTCAGAAAACTAGCCGTCATTTCTGAAGTTAGAAGATGAAAGTATTATAGATAGAGGGAGTACACTAGTTCTTTAAAAACATACAGTAGGACAACGCCTTGAGCGCGTCCGTCCGCAAATAAAGGAAGTATTTTAGATAGAGAAGATATGTCACTTTGTCGGTAGCAGGAGTGGAGTGATCGCCTTTCGGCTCTGGCATCCGCTTTATGCGAACTAGCCGGACCTGCGAAAAAATTCATGCGTCTTTTTTCAACTTCAAAAATCGAACCTATCAATAGCCTCACCTATTCTATTTTAACCTAACCTATTTTTTTCATAATTTTTCTTAATCTATTACACGCTAACCTAACCTTATCCCAACGTATCCTAACTTAACCGTAAATTTTCAATTTACCTAACTACAGTTAACCCTGAAATATTAGTTAACCGTTTCGAAGATACTGGTTTGAAATCAAATTACCTTCTACTTTTTCCTGTTGCAGTTCACGAAGGCGTACCACACGAAAAAAAAAACCTTTTCGATATGATAGGTTCGTGCTCAGATACCCCACGTCGCTGCAAGATGGCAATCAGCTCGAAATTTGATTAGCTAACATCTTGATAAAATTAGATAGCATGCTTCGAGACGATAGTGAAAAACATCGAAACGTTGCTGTGCGTGCATTAATTCGTGCATTTGTTCGTGCATGCGTCAGTACCACGCCTTCATTGCGGGGTGCCGCATTGCGGATGCTGATTCAGCATAAGCTAGATAGTATAAATTGAGATGCGAGGCTTTCAGAGCCGCATTTGGTCTGTGATCCCCTCTCTACGAAGTAAACCTCAAGAACTCCCAGACTTTGATTAATCCCGACCCTGATACTGCCTTTCATGGACTGACAGTTACAGAATTGTAACAATTGAGTGTTTTATAGTAAAAACGATAATCTTTGTATTTTAACACGTGAAGAAGCGATCGATTTCGTAACGTTGAAAAGTTGGAAAGGAAATCTTCGAGATGATAGTGAAAATCAGACACTCACATGATACGACAGCCTTAACCCTCCCTGAAATTAATCAAACTGAACTGAAACATTTTTATAAAAATATTTGAATTCTGGTGCACATGAAAATATACACAAAGTGGTAATGAGAAATATGTCTCAGAAGAGCCCCACATGCAAAATCAATGAACGATCGTTGCCGTAATCGACAGAGACGAGTTCATCTGGATCATATTTGGCACGTTGAAGAAAAGTATATGTAGCTAAACGTTGACTGCGATGGGTTAAACTGAAGTTCAATATTCAACTCAGCTTTAAAGTTAAAAGTTGTTAGCAATTTTATAAATACCAAAGAATTAAATGGGTATATTAAATACCATGAATTTTAAAAGGTTATCAAAAATTTTCATCAAACTACCCACCGGTGGGCCGTTTCGCAGCTGAAAAAACTGAAGCACGACCCACCATCAAGGAGCTAACAGAGCGCATGACCTTAAACACGCTGACGTCTCAGAAAGGGAGTTGCGTCCCAAGTCCCATCAATATTCGCAACACAATGCACCCATGCATTTGAGTTCAAATAAATGGACAGTTTCTCTCGATGCCCGCAAAAAAGAAGCGAGGCACCACGCCCCGACTCCAATCTTGACAGCACGGAACCCAAACGGACCCTAACTGAGGCGGGGACTCCACAAAAACCAACGTAAAAAGATGATTGGTGCACTGGACGAGAACAACTTTATCCGAGGATATAGACCGGACTAGCCTCAATTTAAATTGAACGGCACTTAAACGAGCCATAAATACTGAGATACAGACTGCTCCTCAATGTAGCAGTCTACGGTAGTTTCTAATTTGCGTTGGTGACATAGATCCTCGAAAAGGGGACTTGGCACTTTTTTCATTACGGAATCCAAAAAACTGAACAACGCAGCAAAGAGCACTTGACTCATAAATGCCTAACGTCATCAAACTCTTGAGGGCAAACGCACCCACAAATGAAAAAGAGAAATTATTTCCATCGAACATTATTGCGGCCTTTCGAGAGAGCCACGTTTTCTCCCTATTAGATATACGTTGAATATTTGGTTCCCTGGAGAGCGAATTACTTGGTTCACTTGAAAGCAAATTACGTGTAGCAAAATTCTAAATATTGAAAGCTCTCTTCAAAATAAGATGTGGCACGACATGCCCTGTTACCCGTACGGCAATTTGCAAGAATAAGCAGTACATTCTCAGACTTATAAATCCGAAACGAAGGGTGAACCAAGATTGATGTGACGCTAGCTCGAAAAATTAGGAAGAACACCAAAACGCCCGCCGGAGCCGAGAGTGGATAAATGCAGGCTTGCCATAAAGTTCAGACTATTTGCCTAACGTTTCACTTTCCACACGACACGACCAAGGAAGTAATTCCTATTGGAATACAGACACGGGTTCCATCATCTGAGAGACCTACACTCCCGACACAACCTCATTGACGACTGGAGTCGCTCGTGGTGGTCCACACACACATGGAACTTTTATTCCCCAGAACATGATCCAATTGAGCTCGCACCGCGTAATTCCACGGTACAAAATGGGGCTGGAGAAAGAGCTATCAAGCAGCAGGCCGCATGCAAGCAAACGCCGGTCCCGGACAATAAAAAACGAGTTTTTGCAGGCAAGCTAATTATGAGGCAAATGACGACCGCGATGATAAGCAGAATGTGGGCAACTGCTGGCATCTCCAGCCCGGGCCGCGAAGAAGACATTGGAGGCGGTGATGAGAATCGTGTTGTCTCCAAAAACAAGGCATTGCTGGAATTGTTTAGCTTTACGGTTTATCCAACACGGTGCTTGCGATTCGACCCATCAATGGGTCGCGCTTGTGCTGCAAAACGACCCATCGATGGGTCGTTAGGAAAAGTGTAACAATCTTGTTTAAATTGATGGTATTAAATGGACAAATTAATGTTTGGTGTTTAAAAATTTGCCAACAACTTTGGATTTTAAATTAGAGTTGAATATTGCACTTCAGTTAAAAGGTAGACGTGTTAACTCGTTCACCACATTTCCGCGGCTGTTAACGGTTGGTTTGGTTAAGCTGTAAGTAGCAGAACTGGGAAATCGACTTGGCTGCTCACATACATTTTCATCCTTCCTAAGAAATATGAAAATACAATTGCATGATTATATTTCACCTTGTATGGCTACAATTGTTTTTAAAAAAGGTCGGGAAACATGAAATGCCATTCATTTACACCGGTACGTGAATGAGCAATTCACCAGTTAGAATAGTTAGAAAAACATGCAAGAATACAGCCTAACCCTCCACAAGAGTTGCCGGACGTACTGCAACATAGTGGGAGAGAGTAGCAACTTCCTGGAGAATGGCAACTTTCTGCCCAGTAACACATAGGGTTAAAATAATACTGTTTTCGTTACAAGTGAAACTCGTAACATTTTATTGTTATAATTTCTATTTTAACCCATTTGGTAAAAATAACACTGTTCTCGTTATTGTTGAAATTGTCGCTACATTTATTTTTAATGTTTTAATTTCTATTGAAACACATTGGGTTAAAACAATACTGTTCTCGTTATTAATGAAATTGCTGTTATATTTATTTTCATTGTTATAATTTCTATTTAACCCATTGGGTTAAATACAGTTCTTGTTATTGTTGAAATTTTCGTTACATTTATTTTCATTGTTATAAGTCCCATTATTAGTGTGCACGAGTGCCGTCAATAATGACGCCGCTAAATTCAAGTCACAGCCTCACGCCATTCACATCAGTTCCAGCCTCACGCAAAATGGAGCGATTTTGAGGTGAAGTTGTCATTGATGCAAGCAGTGTTTTTTTTTTTGATGGAGTAGGGGTCCTCATGTAAATATCTGGCTTTATTAAGTATGGGGACTAAAAAACTTGGGTGCATCGCGAGCATTGAGCTTTACTAGCAACTAAGTGTTTTTGGGAACACTTAAAAATACTTTGAACAATTAGAAATGCTCGGAATTGGGAATACTAGAACTAATTAAAAATTCTCGCAATAATTGGGAATCCTAGGAACAACTAGGAACACTGAAAACAACTAGGAATACTGGCAATAATTAGAACCACAGGGAATAATTAGGAAAACTGGGAACAACCATGAATATTCGAAACAGTTAGAAATAATTGGAACTTTACAGAATATGGAAATAAATTAAAAATACTGGGATTATTTATCTATAAATATTTGCGATTAAGTTCGCCAAAACTGCATCCAGCAGTGAATATCTTTAGGGTTTGGACACCTCTGCGAAAAAAAAAATTTATGCACGGGAGAAATGAAATGTACTGATTTTCAAAAATCAAAAGAATAAAACTTTTGAACTTTTAAAAAAAAGGAACAAATGAAATACACCGATTCTCAAAAATAAAAAACAATTCAAAAGAAAAGGAAACGACATCTTAATTTACAAAAAAAAAAGAAACGTCTTATTTTCTTAAATTGAATTCAAACTTCCGTAGGCTTTTGTGCGACAAAGGCAAACAAGAACACGAGATTTCCCTGCTTCGTTAAAATCTTAATATTTACCCAAACCTAAACCCTACTTATAGATTTAGCGGCAGAAATAGCAGGCCTTTGACAACCTCAATTAGTCATGGGATAAGAAAAAACACATTTAACGTTTATACGAACTTTCAAACGTCCTATTACTGTAAGACCATATTAGAGCATGCGCGTTTTCCGAACATTTCTCTTAGCCAAAGATTTACGAGCCTCAAACTATTTGTTCGCGGTGCCCAGTCAGAAGCAGACATAATAAATCCCGCAAGCATTAAAGATGAAAAAGGTAATTTTTTATGGACCGGCAAGCGCGCAAGCAGATAACCGGGACCAAGGCATGAACACTAAAGATTTTACTTGGATATAAAGTTCCTGATTCGAAAATCAGGAAAATTTTCAGGATCGATAAACAAGAAGGGGGATAATTGGCCCTACGAGCGTTCACCTAGTACCGGCAAGACCAAGACTGCCAAAAAGAAGTGAAAGGAACATTATCAACAACCAATCAAAACGTTAAAGTTCAAACGCTCGAAGACCCGAGGCATAGCATGGCAAAACAGAGCGAAAATAAAATAAAGGGCACTTCAAAAGTTAGAAAGTTATGCATACATGTCTAATTACAGGAGCTTCGAATGCAGGCAAATTTGAAACATCTGTTTACACGTTGACTGCGTAATAGGACGTATGTACACCATCAGGTAAAATGCTGGGTGCTGCTATAGCGTAAGGTCTACTACACTATAGCATGAGATCTACCTCTAGCTAGTACAATAGCGAGAGATCTACCTCTAGCTGTTATTATAGCGTGAGGTCTACGGCATTATAGCGTGAGATCTACCTCTAGCTAGTACTATAGCATGAGGTTAGATTACTAATGGAAAATAATTATTTCCATAATTTAATTTAGCAATAAACACTACATTTGTAAATCTCAAACTGCACCCGGGTAGGCGAAATGTGACGGTGGGCCTCACGCTATAGTAGCAATAATTGCTCATTCACGTACTGGTAGAAATGAATAGCATTTCATCTGTTTCGCGACTGTTTTAAAAAGATAAATGTAATCATTTGAGGTAAAATGTTATTGTGCATTTATACTTTCATATTTCTTAGAAAGGATAGAAATGTATTTGAGCAGTTAACTCAACTCATTGACTGCGACGTGAGCCACCGGTGGTACACGTAGGCAAAATTCATAATGATGCTGACCGACCAGTAGTCCAAAACTCAATTTTCATAAATGCTTAATCAAAACTAAATGAAAACACGTTCCAGTTGATGTTTACTCTTTCCAACATTGCTTACTACAACTGACTTTAAATTTGAATTGAATATTGAACTTCAGTTTAACCGGCCGCAGTCGAAGTGTTAAGTCGATTTCGCAATTCTGTTACTCACCGCCTAACCAAGCTGACCGTAACAACCGCGAAAACGCGGTCAACGTGTTAATTCAATCGACCTGCTGGCTGGCTTATATTGGGCCTGAATTCCATCACTCAGAATTAGACGCAAAAAAAAAAAATCCCAAATGCCACCCGGTGTGCGAAAACCCACTAAACTAATTTCTAGATAACCTAAAAACTCGGGATTCTCAGAAGCCCCATAATCCTCTTCCAAAGCCTCCAAAAAAACACAAATAAATAAAATAAAAGAAACTCAACGCAAGTCAGATAGGTGACCATTATGGTCAAGAAACCGGCGCGCGAGGGAGATATCGGCACTGGTAAAAAACTGAAAAAGCTGACACCGTCTCCAGTGACGACGTCAGGATAGACGGGACGGACACTCAAGAAACAGGACCACGAGGGAGCCATCGGCATTGGCCAAAAACCTGAAAAAGCTAAAACAGTTTCCATTGTAGACGTCAGGACTTGCAGACGTCAGGACATACAGATGGGCAACTCAAGAAACAGAAGCACAAGGGAGATATCGGCACTGGCAAAAAACTGAAAAAGCTGACACCGTTTCCAATGACGACGTCAGGATAGACGGGCAACTTTCGCCTGCCGCATCCTGGGCGATGTGTAGGGCTAGCCGGACCTAGGCGGCAGAAAAACAGCGCTGCACTTTCTACAGGCGCCTCGTTTTGATGTGGCCGTAGCTGTAATGAATGCGTCTACTTCTGCGGTGTGGTGTCCGCTGCTGCCATTCGTCGACCTGAGCTGCGTTCTCTGCGTATGGCGAGTGTACATTTTCTCTACGTACTTGCGAGAGTACATTCACTGCACGTACTTGCGAGTGTACATTCACTGCACGTACTTGCGAGTGTACATTCACTGCACGTCCTTGCGAGTGTACATTACTCGCCAGTGTACATTTCTTTTACGTACTTGCTAGTGTACATTCACTCTACAAACTTGCGAATGTACATTCTCTCTACGCACGCGCTGGCGAGTATGATTTCGTTCTACACGTTAGTAAACACAATTACGTACAACGTAAACGCGAAAACAAATTTTCTGTACGGGAGCTCAATGCCTCGGAAGTACTTGGAAATGAAACTTGAAATAACCAATCTTGACATGATTTCTTAATGTTAATCTTCATCATTAATGTTGACCCCCGTCGTAGTTGTTACACTGCGCTAAAAGGTCAGCAAAACGTTTGCTGTAAGTTTTGATTTGATGGTTTAATATTGATGGTTTAATATTGATGGTTTAATATCGATGGTTTAATATTGATGGTTTAATATTGATGGTTTAATATTGAGGTTTAATATTGATGGTTTAATATCGATGGTTTAATATTGATGGTTTAATATTGATGGTTTAATATTGAGGTTTAATATCGATGGTTTAATATCGATGGTTTAATATTGATGGTTTAATATTGATGGTTTAATATTGATGGTTTAATATTGAGGTTTAATATTGATGGTTTAATATTGAGGTTTAGAACAAGCTGATTGACACTCAAAATGTTCAACATATACTCTACCGCATGTTACATGCGAGTATTATACTCAAGGCACATCTTAAATATAAAATTACTTAAGACGTATGATACTACTCATCGCATATTATACTTATACTTTCGAGGCACGTCTCGATACTCCCAGAGATGAATGAAAGAAAACGAAATTACCTTGCCGTGGTTTATGGTTATTATTCTAGAACAAAAATTTTGCTAACCAAAACCAGCGAAACCTCAATATATATTTATCTAAATTCATCAACACGAACCTATTAGTTAATATTTTGCAGAATATTCCCGCACTATTTCACATATATAGGCGCGAAAAACTGTGATTCTCATTAGAAAAAATCGCTTCTGATCAGCTCTGCGATGCAAGTCGCTAAGGCTATTTCCTGTAAATTGCAGGTGATTTCATATTATGTTGGTCGATACGGGATGAATTGACCCACAAGTTCAATCAATTCTCGCATGGAACAACATCGAAAAGGCACGTGTGAACAAAAACCTGAACAAATTGTTAGTTAATGAATAGTTACCTCATCAAAAAAAGAAAATAGCAGAAAAGAACCGCGAGGAAAAGCACACGAAGGCAAATGCTCCAGTAGATGGGAAGAGCAGACAAAAATTAGAAAATGCGTAGAGAAGTACGCCTAGGGCCTCTACACTGCACCATCCGAGTGAAATAAGTCATTTAAGTAAAAAAAACAGAATTAGCCATTTAACTGAAAAAGCAAAATCAGCAATTTAGATTAGATTATTAGTTAGTTTACGCCTCCTTATCCGCCAAAAAGGCGATCCAAAGAGAGGCACTATTTAGTATGGAGTTAAGGGAACGCGGAATCTATGCAGAAAGGGCATAGAAACAGTAGGTTGAGAAAGAAGTTCATGAAACAAAATAAAAGTCGAGGAAAAAAGTAGTAGGTGCTGGAAAACAGGACAGCAGCGAACCGAAAAATAGATTGCCCTTAACATAACAAAAGCTAATTATGACGACCGCGATGATAAGCAGAATGTGGGTAACTGCTGGCATCTCCAGCCCTGGCCGCGAAGAAGACATTGGCCAAATAAGCCAATTTATGCGTAGCGAAACAAGCCATTTAAATGAGGGATGCAATATAAGCCATTTAGATGAGGGATGCGAAACAAGCCATTTAAATGAGGGATGCGAAATAAGCCATTTAAATGAGGGATGCAATATAAGCCATTTAGATGAGGGATGCGAAATAAGCCATTTAAATGAGGGATGCAAATTAAGCCACTTAAATGAGGGATGCGAAATAAGCCACTTAAATGAGGGATGCAAATTAAGCCACTTAAATGAGGGATGCGAAATAAGCCACTTAAATGAGGGATGCAAATTAAGCCACTTAAATGAGGGATGCAATATAAGCCATTTAAACGAGGGATGCGAAATAAGCCATTTAAATGAGGGATGCGAAATAAGCCATTTAAAAGAGGGGTTCGAAATAAGCCATTCGGATGATGGATAGGATGACCACGAGAGTAGGGGCAGCGGTGCATGTACCCACAAGATGAATGGGTCCAGTCACAGGTCACCCGGCCACCGCCCTCCTCTGCCTGAAGCTCCCGCATGATAACTCCGCTTCTTAGAACGCAATTTTATATTCATATTATTCTCACTATTATATTATTATCCGTTTCTTCAGTGAACGGGTATTACTTCGAATAGCATTTGATATTCATATTATTATCCGTTCCTTATAGTGAACGGGTATTACTTCGAATAGCATTTGACATTCATATTATGACCATTCTTTTAGCGAACGGGTATTAATTCAAACAGCATTGTATACCATCAAGAACGAAAGTTACTCTCTCGGCGAACGGAACACTGCGCAAATGAACACTCATAATCTAGAACAGCGTGGAATTTCACACGAAACGCAATGAATTTTACTCTGAATTTATTTAGGATCAACCGTGCTCTGAATAGCGCAAATGAAGAGAGAAAATCGACGAACGCAAGATCATTCAAATAAAATTTTAAGCGTTACCCATTAACAAAAATGAACGAACTCTCTATCTTCGGCATCAATTCTGCGAACGCGGAACTGTTCTGTGAACGCGGAACTGTTCGGAACGTGGACAGATGGTCCGAAATATTAATTTTACCGATCGAAGACGCGTTAAAATTCGCAAAAATTAAACATATTTAGCAATAATCGTTTAAATGTTTAAGTTGAAAATATTAACGCTGAATTAATTTTATACAAGAATTAACGAACACTGAGCAAATCAAAGCAATGAATGAGCCACACCGGTATCAGGCAAGCGATCGCGCACCCGATCCACACTTAAGCAAATCAGCGCTTGCTGTCGTAATTTATAACTATAACTAGATATTTTCTTCGTTAACTCTTTAACGTCCGCATTTTGTGCTCACATTACCGTTATCACAACCACCATCATTACCCCTTTAACGTCCGCATTTTGTAATCATATTACCATCATCACAAGCACTATCATTAAACTGGCACCGGCATCATGTAGTCACCGACATCACAACGAGGAAGTGACTTCCACTCAACAATGAACTTCGAAGAACACATTAGGGCACAAATTTCACGAGGAATAAAATATATCAGAGAAAGTGTCTCTGAAAGTGGATTTTGAAATCCACTTTGACGGTAAAGGATAACTCGACAGTAAAGTGACGCTGGCAACAAAGGTTAGATTAGATTAGATCATTATTTTAAGGCTCATATTCCACCACAAAGGCAATCCACAGAAAGGAAGGCACCATTTAGGATGGAGTTAAGGAAACGCGGAATCTATGCGGAAAGGGGATAGAAACAGCAAGTTGAGACAAAAGATTATGAAACAAGATCAAAGTCGAAGAAGAAAGTAGTAGGTGCTGAAAAACAGGACAGCAGTGAACCGAAAAAAGGTGGTCCTGAACATAACAAAAACCTTTCATTCCAACAAAAAGAAGGCCTCCCTAACTCTCAGCTCGGGCCTGGCAACGAAGAGAGAGCTTTCATCGCTCTCTAACAAAACGCAGCATTTTAGCAGACGCTCAACGCCCCCATCAAGAACGTTAACGTTTACCTGGTTTGCCTGACCAAAATTTGGAGGTTGTCTGTAAATTACAACATCCAGCCTGCATAAAATGGGCGCTTCACCTCGAATTTTAAATAAACGGATAAAAAAAAGCTGCGTAAACTCTATTGGAGATACGATCGGTATTATGCGCGTAAAACACTTTAATATTGTGTGCGTAAAACCCTTTAATATGGAGCACATAAAATACTCTAGGGCAGATTTTCTTCGTAGCGGTAGCAGCATGCAACGAAACTTACTCTTCAAACTTGTCTAAGCTACGAGCCGTTTCTCAAGCATGAGCATTCAATAAATAAAGTAATAACCTTAACCCTGCATTTACTGCCAATATGCGTCACTGTGAAAAATTTCCAGTATACGTAGCCGCGGCCGTTTTACATCGCAGTTCATTAATTTTATTTATAATAATTTCATTAATTTATTTTCTAAGTATACTTACGGTGCCAGGTGTAGCGCTACGACGATGTCAATAGGCTGTAAATATTAAGTCGCCAGAAGGCTCAGTGCTCGAATTATACTCGAAAAAAACTGAAATTCTAAGATTTTCGTTAGGACAACCAGGGCGGAGCATAGCCAAGTCGACGGAAGCATTTCACTGCCGGGTGCACCGTCACGGCTACGTGTAATTTGGCTGGAAATGAATCCCGAGCTTCTCTTGTAGCCACTGCAACAACCCTGCACTTCACTCGCAACAACCCAGAACTTCTCTTGCAACAATTGCAACATTTCTGGCACTCAAGAGTGGCAGCAGCGACTGTAGGCTGCGGTGTGAGGAACTTTATCAGCTGCACACACGTTGCAGAGAGCATTAAAGGAGCTGCAGAAAACCTTTAATACGGAGACCACCAAAATAAAACCATGCAAAGCAGTTCACTTAACAAAAAAAAACACAACTTTCCAAGGCTTAACATAAATTTGCGGGGATTAAATAAGGGGCGCGTGGCACACGCACACACAAAAAACCTAATCCTTGACAAACCAGGGGCGAGATTTTGATGGATTACTAAAGACTGATTCATGAGCGTCTTGGACGGACACGTACGGTGTACCGTATATTGACTTCTGCTAGAATGCTGCTACAGGAAATATGTTTTATACGCTGATGTATGCGCCGTTTTATCAAGGGATCAAAATGCGAATTGATGGTGCGTGTTTTGTGCGGCCACGTGGCGTCTCGTTGCACGTTTCCTGATGCATCTGGCGGTTTGGAAAACTTTTTTTTTCAAGGAAAGATATCTTTAATGGTTATTTATAATATTAATTTGAGTAAAAAATAGACGGTGAACGCTAATGTAGCATTTTATTCACAGGACAGACCACTCTACGGCGCTATAATAGAAGAAAAACTTCACATACATACCTAACTTGAGAAAACGTACATCGATGTGATGTCTCATAAAGGATTATTACTAAATAGTACTAGGTTGAATATGATCTTTGATTTTAAAAAGAATTAGTTTTAAATAACTTCATTCTTCATTTTACATTCGCGTTCAGCTAATGTGAAATACTTACATGAATGCCTACTTAGAAAGTAATCTTTGAAGAAGAAAAAACATTTTTTACGTAAACGATCAAGAATTGTCGAGGGAGGACAATGTTCTTCGATACTTCAGAACTCTCACAATTAGATACAGGTTTAATGATAAAATAGAACTTTACTTTCTTGATGACGGATCAAATTCCTTATTTGTACGAACGCACAGTTGAAGATATGGAGACACTTCTCAATGCATCATGTATTCGTAGCAAAGCAAGACTGGAGGGCATTGCGGTGCGGATAACAAGCAGCATTAGGAGGCCGCTTTCATTGCGGGGCTGTCGATTTAGGCCTTATTTAACTTAATTTTATTTTTTTTAATTAGCACTTATTCATTTCAGTTAAGCCTTATTTGATTTAACTAACTTTGTTCAATTTAATTTAATTTGATACCTTATTCAAGTAGATTTAATTTTAGGCCTTTTTAGGTCAATATAATTTTAGGCCTTTTCAGGTCAATTTAATTTTAGGCCTTTGTTAGTCAATTTAATTTTAAGCCTCGTTTAATTTAATATAATTTTAGGCCTTGTTTGATTTAATATAATTATAGGCCTTATTCAATTCAATATAACTTTAGGTTTTACTTCATTTAATATAATTTTGGGCCTTATTTAATTTGAAGATAATTGTAGGCCTTATTTAATTCGAGTTATTAGATATAAAAAGTGACCAGCCGATTTCCTTCAGTTTTATTCAGGTTTCTTGAAGAAAGAAAGAAATATAAATGTTCTCTATTAATATCAAAAATTGGCCCAAAGGGAAAAGGGTTATTAGCGACAGAAAAAAAACTCTGTACAAAACTATTAGCTAAGCTAAGATTGCCTTGTTAAAAATGCGCAATTGAACGCTATAATCAATCAATTCATAATGGTAAGTGTTGTTAAAGTAGGTTAAAATTGTTCAACTCAAATCGAGTCAGTGGAAGAAAATTATCCCCAGTTCAATTCTAGACCTAATTCCTCAAGTCTCCTAAATGTGCAATTTCCGAAAACTAAGTACATGTATAGATCCACTCACACACACTTAAAATAACTTCAAGTTCAAGTTCTGTTACCCGAGAAAAAATTTATGAAGACCGCGCACAAGGTGAATAAAGGATCGGTCAATAACACTGATATGAGAGAAGCAGTCAAGCATTGCAACCGTAATTTCCGCATCCCAAATTTACGACTGAACGCCAAAAAAAACGCCATGCATAATTCAGTTGAGCGTAAATCAAGGATTCGGAGGAGCTAACGCTCTATATAGTCCCTCATATTTAGTCATGAGCTATAGGTGACAAGTTAGTTTAACCGGCCTGTTATTACAGTGAGATAGGCAATAAGGTCACACTTACTGTACCCAGAATAAACATATTCGTCCACATGGCTTGATAGCACCAACCGTAAACAAACTTTACCAGCAGTAACACGAAAATAACCCGCCGAAGAAGGCGCTCAAGCATCATTTGATAATTCCCAGAGGCGATCAAGCATTGCATTTAAATGCCAGGGCAATAAAGAAGTCGCTCGGTCGCCCCGCTGTCTGGCTTAAGCGTCTGATTAAAGAGCCCTAACGCCTTGCTGCTCGCCGTCCATTAGATGAACACGAGCTCTGCAAAAAATGAAACTTTGCAATGGATCTAGAAAAATCGAGACCATGTCTTTCACGTGCCAGTAAGCATCGCGATGCTGCGAAACGGTTCAGAAGAAAGTAACCGTCAACGGTGCATTAGAGACGTTACTGGGATAACGGATGGAAGCTGGAAAACGGTATAGAAGGAAATTGCTATCCTGACCAGCACAACAGCGGCGTACCGGTACAACGGATGAGAGCTGGAAAACGGTACAGAAGAAAATGACTATCCTAACCAGCACAACAGCAGCGTACCGGTATAAAGAACACCATATGAGAGTTGGAAAACGGTAAAGGAAAATGACTATACTGACCAACACAACAGCGGCTTCCCGGTATAACGGATACTAGGAAAACTAAGCATTGTAAAATTGTACCAAAAAAATTACCGTATTTTGCATTGAGTCGGTGACGGAATAGCGGAAGATGAGCGAGAAGAGTAAGGGGGTTGCAAAACGGTAATAACTAAAACAACTCAGAACGTAAGTGCGTCAGTGGTGTTACCAATAAAACGAATTTGAAATAATGCCTCAATTGAATACTGGAAAAACTACCACACGTGAATTTCTCTCCTTAATACTTATAAAATACGTAGTTAGCTTAATTCAACGTTCACATTGACCGTGATAAAGTTGTATCGTTCTTCGTTAGCATGGAAGCCCGATCGAATACCCAGTTCTTTTTTGGTTATTTCCCAGATGTTTTTTCTTCAGATCAGAGTCAAGATGTCATTTTTATGTGCAATTTTACCCATAAATCTAACAATTTTACCCATAAATCTAACAATATTGCCCATAAATCTAATCATTTTACCTGTAAATCTAACAATTTCACCCATAATTGAAAAAAAAAACTGAAAAAGCCAAAGACAGTTTTGGTGAACTGTTTACAGATTCTCGGGCAAATAGCCATAAATTTTTCAGCATTACTTGAGTGCAATACGGTACGAAAATGACTTCCAATTCCCTTCCAAATCATCCATATTTCCAGCGTTGTGCTAGCTTCTCATTGTTTCTGAGGTTTTGGCCATGCAACCTTCATTGTTACAAAACACTTCAGACAACAGAGCGTTAGTAATTCTCTCGTATTACAAAATACAGCTATGACGTGCGGTTGAACAATACATAAGATCGATAAAGATTGAATCGACATACCGGTCTTGAAAAACGAAAACACATTAAAAACACGCTAGTTTCTCCACTGCAAAACTGACGACCACAAATGTTTTCATTTTATTGTGGTTTCGAAGTGACGGGCGTGTGAGCAGCCCAAACCATCACGGACGCATTTCGGCGTGTTTTTTCATCACTGCTCTCACAAGCTATCACCTTAAATTTATTGTAGTGGTTCCCACACGAATACCAAAACTCACCGAAAATTTCTCAACGCTAATGACTGGATTAAGTGTTCACATGAGCTGTATTTCCACGACTGGAAAACGTAATAAAAATAGCAGGAGGCAGTATTTAATGCATCTGGAATGCAAGGAAAACAACACGTAGCGTTTACAGTATCTTAGAGATAATAAAAATAACAGGCAACATCTGGAATGCAAGGAAAACAACACGCAGCGTTTACAGTATCTTAGAGATAATAAAAATAACAGGCAACATCTGGAATGCAAGGAAAACAACACGCAGCGTTTACAGTATCTTAAATACTTTAAAAATCACAGGCAGTATCTGGAAAGCAAGTTAAATAGCAGGCAGAATTTAATAAATCTGGTTTACAAGGGCCACAACAGGCATTCTCTATTGGCCATTGAGAGTGTATTTGTATATATAATACAAGGGAAACAATGTGTAGAAGGATTTCGAATATCCAGGACACAAAGGAACAAACATACATAATTTCGAGCACCTATAGTGCAAGATACTAAGCATAGTAAGTTGCATTCCTAGCAGCCAAGATTGATTGATTATTAATAATCTAACTTATAATAATAGGTTAGCTTCAGTCTTCCTTCCCACAACAAAGATGTTCAAAGAGAGAAAGGATGAAGGCACCATTTAGTATGGACTTTAGAAAACACGGGTCTATGCACAAGGTGTGTTCCCGCACAGGCTCCCCTGCGCATAGAAACAGTATGTTGAAGTAGAAGGTTAGGGATCAAGATGAAAGTTGAAGAAAGTCAGAGGGGCTGAAAAACAGGACAGCAGTCAACCGAAGAAAGATGGTCTTTAATAAAGCAAAAACAAATTTTATTTCAACAAAAAGATGGCCTACGTAACTCTCAGCCCAGGACCGCATATTTTACCCCTGAGAGAGCTAATTCCCATGGATACAATAGCTGTATTTGCCTGAGGGGAGTTTCTATGGGAAACGACACCCCCTGTACTACATCAAGAAGACAAGCTAAATCGCATTTAGAAAAAAGTTCCCTACAAGAGAGAGGAACATCTAACAAACGTATAAAATAAAGTTACCTATAACGTATTTAGAAATCAAGCTCACTACAAGAGAGGGGAGTATCCAAGATACACGGGCAACAACACCCCCTGTAACGTATCCAGAAAACAAGCTCACTATAAGAGAGAAGGAAGTATCCAAGATACACGGGAAACAACACCCCCTGTAACGTATCCAGAAAACAAGCTCACTATAAGAGAGAAGGAAGTATCCAAGATACACTGGGAAACAACACCCCATGTACCGTAACCAAAAAAAAAAGACCGCTCACTACAAGAGAAGTTTCGCTTGTTGCCAGCCAGCGTTGGAGTCGAGTGTGAATGAGCGGTTGCATGGAGCCTCGACAGGGTTGAGGAGGTGGGCTGTTGGGGGGCCACGAGACGGGTTGTTAGAGAGGTTAATGGCGCAAGTGTTGAGGCAGGCCATGGTGCAGGAAACACGCCCTCTCTCTTTCAGGAAACGTGCGTTGCCTGGAGTCTTCAAATTTCTCTGGTTTTCATGACTACACTAGTTAACACGTTCCCCACGTATTGGGCCATTTGTGTACACGTCCGTAAATTACTCATTCGCGTGGAGAAACAAATGGATGAATGATATCTCACGTTTCGCGACCTCTTTGACACGTTAACCGCCATGGGTGGGTAAACTAAAGTTCAATCTCCAACTAAAATTTAAAGTCAATTGGGGTAAGCAATTTTAAAAATAGCAAACATTATGTGCATCGTGCCTTCATTTAGCTTTGGCCAAATATATATGTAAATTGAGCTAGCGATTACTGGTCGGTCAGCAGCATTATGAAAATTACCTCCGTGTACCACCGGCGACGCACGTCGCAGTAGAATAGTTAAGGTATCTCCCATGGGATCGCCAGTCACCATAGCATAGAATAAACCAACCTTACAAACCTAAACCTATTTTCTATCTCTTACTTCTGGGGTAAGCTTCTCGGAACACTTTGCTTGCTTCATTAACGCGAACGAGTACCCGAAAAACTTTTCTCTATACGTTAAGTTCATTTTTTCTGAAAAATGAAAAGAAAAGAGTACACAAGTTCATGTTATAAGGAATGGAAAATAGTCAGGAGTGCGTCAATGGAAAGAAAATGAGGAAATTCCATAGTACACAATTTTCGCCTTTACCTACCATCGTTACGGAAAGAAAGTACAACAATTTTCTAAAAAAGAAAGTTCATCAATTCCAACGAACAGACTACATAACAGTTTCGTAAAACACAATTGTTAAAAATTTCAGAAAGACGTGGCCCTGCAAAAAAAAATCCCATCAAAGTTCATTTCAGTGCAATGAAATCTTGAAGCGTGAAACAGATTTTCGAAAACCTCGTTAGTTTCAGAGATTTTTCAGCTTTGGCAATATTTCCTTCGGTCACGTCAAGGCAATAAAAGTTATTGCGTGGAGCAAGAACGCGTCGGCCGTCATGCGAGAGCAACCAACACGCCGCCGCGTCGCTCCTGGAAATAAGACAAGCGTGTCGGTGTTGAGGTAGGCCGCGTCAAAAATAAAGACAAAATCTCCGGTGTTACGATGGCGATTAAATTAGATTAACGTCAATTTAAGCCTCCCCAACCGCTACAAAAAAAGGAGCGTTCCGAAGATAGGAAGGCACCATTTAGTATGGAGATAAAGGAACGCGGAATTTATGCAAAAGGGGCATAGAAAGAGAAAGAAGTTCACGAAACAGGATAAAAATTGAAGAAGAAAGTAGGAGGTGCTGAAAAACATGACAGCAGTGAACCGAAAAAAGGTGGTCCTTCACATAACAAAAAACAGTTTATTTCAACAAAAAAGGCCTACCTAACTCTCAGCTTAGGACCTCTCATTTTCCCCCTGGGAGCGCTAATGCCCATAGATACAATAGTTGTCTCCCCTTGGGGGGAGGGGGAGGGAGACGTTTAGAAAATGTACAATCGCAGGAAGGTGGCCAGGATACGCACAGGTAGCCAATAACAGATCTCACGGAGGCTAAAATAAATTGGCACGAATTAAAAAATTGAGAAAACAATCAATGAGAAATAAAACAATATGAATCAATTATAACAATACAATAAAACGCAAGAT
>JACJUY010000968.1:87808-103930 GCA_014220935.1 Platorchestia sp. MABIK | reverse complement strand
GTTGATGGATCACAGTAAGCAGCTGGATCAGTGGGTAGATGGATCACAGTAAGCAGCTGGATCAGAATGGGTAGATGGATCAAAGTCAGCAGCTGGATCAGAGTGGGTAGATGGATCAGAGTACGTAGCTGGACCCATTACTCGTCATTGCGGAATAGGAGAACAGAATTTATCAACGATAATTACTTTTGGCAAACTGCTTCATTACAATGAACAGCGTGGTCTTCTCGGGTGGTAGAGATCCAAATTCCATGTTATCAGACAATCATACAAAGATAACAAAGTAGGAGTATACGAGTAATTACCCTAAACTCTTGATTGTTTCCAATACTTACAACTACCCAAATACAATAGACTACTTATTACCATTCTATTCATTATTCATTTTATTATAATTTCACACAGTAGAATGATACCAACCATCTGGCGTGCAGTGAGGCAGAAGTTCTAATATATGTAGAGCACCACTCGGCATCGTTCTCAAGAAAGTTGAAGTGGAAGAGCCGGTTCCTTGTTTACAATGCGTAGCCTTTCTATTGAGCCCAGTGAAGTAAGTCCAGTTCACCTGGCCCACTGCAGGACGTCCCTGTAGCTCAAGATAGCTTAATGGCCCGGCCTCTCAATTGCTATCAAACATCATAGTAATACAGGCTTAAGTTTGGCCCGGTCAGGTCAAGCGTATCGGTTTTATTCAACATAGAGCGTATCGGTTTAATTTAACAATTACATTACAGGCTTCCTTTTATCCGTTCAGTGCAAGCAAATGGGTTTAATTCAGTATCGTAGTTATACAGGCTTTATTTTGTCCGGTCAGGTCGAGCGTATCGGTTAATTCAACATTGTGGTAAAACAGGCTTCAGATTAGATTAGATGTTAGTTTAAGTCTCCCGAACTGTTAAAAAAGAGCGTTCCGGAGAGGAAGGAGGAAGGCACCATTTAGTATGGAGATGAGGGAACGTGGAATCTATGCAGAAGGGGCATAGAAACAGTAAGTTGAGAAAGAACTTTATGACTAAGATAAAAGTTGGAGGAGAAAGTCGTAGGAAAAATTGGCAGATCAGTCCTACAAATACTCCGAGATACTTTATTACTATGACCAACGTTTATCTGTCAATTATATTGAAGTTAAGGTAGAATTCCAGACCGGTTTAGCAATTTTCTCAAGCTAATATTCTCCACAAAAAAAAAATATGAGGAGGTTCTTTGTTTATTTTAATGTCTAATGTTTATTAGTTAATTACATTGAATTCGACATGAAAATCCAGACCTATTTGGCAATTTTCTTACGCATACATTCTCAATCACAAATTCACCAGCCAAGGGTAGATTTTCAGTCTGTACTGTATTTCTGGTTGAACACCACAACATTTTGTGAATAAAATTTGAGGCTAGTTACCAGAAAATAGCATTTAACACAGCCAAGTCGACAGAAATTTCGCTGTCAGTTGCTCCGCTACTACGATTTAAGATGCTTGAAAATTCAAGCACCCAACTACACTCGTAAAATGCTATATTTCCTGGTTGAAGTTTCCACCACTAAACACTTTTTTAATAAGATTTAAGGATGTTTGCCAGAAAATAGCATTTAGCACAGCCAAGTCGAGAAAACTTTCGCTGTCAGTTGCGCCGCTACTACGACACAAGATTGCTTGCAAACTTAAGCACTCAACCCAACGCTCACAAAAAACCCGCAAGTGAATTCAACGATCTCGGATTGGACGTCGAGACGCATAACAGATGAGCAGACGCAGCTTCAAGAGAGCAATAATTCAATCGTAACTTGGTCTGAGGCGCGCCGTAAAAACGAGCAGGTCTACGGAGGATGCTACTCAAATGATCGGAAATTCGAACTTTAAATTGCTAAATTGCGAGCCCGAGAACAGGAAAGTGACGTGCAGGCCGTCGAGTTAGATAAACCGGTCGCTAAATGTTATAAAATGAGTGGACAAAATTGTTTGAACGCATTGATTTTTACGCTAAATGTTATCAAATACGTGGACCAAATCACTTACATGCATTGATTTTTGCGCTAAATGTTATAAAATGCGTGATAAATATTGTTAGTACGTATTGATTATTTTTAAATATTGTGGATTTGTTCCCACGCGTTACAGAATGCAGGAAAATACATTCCCAGTAAGATATTTTTACACAATATTGAGCGTTCTGGAATATTTTTTAAGATTTTTTCAACGCCTTCCTGAACGCTGAAAAATGTTTTGGGAACATTATTCGAACAATCTTGTTAAATAATATAACTACATACTCGTATTTTGGCAACACTGTTCCTACGTCCCCTATTGAATATTACTAGGTACTTTAGCAACACTATTCTCACGCCTAATCGAGAGCTACATAACGAACAAAATATACTGATCATAGTGGGCCCGCGCTAAATTGATTGTCATTTTATACACTAACCAAAAATAGATGAATATTAGATAGAAAAAATTCAAATATAAAAGAATAGATGGAAGATTATATTCAAAACACACCAAAAGCGGATCCCAAATTAAATGGGAAAATTACTCGTTTTTATTTTCCACACACAACCAGCTCACACAAATCGTTTTCAACATATTATTGAAGCTGAAGCCTGGTCGCGCTCGAATAAGAAGCAAGAAATGCTAAGTAATTCTTTCGCATATATTCTCAATCACAAATTCATCAGACAGGGGCTAGATGTTCAAACAATTCAAGTCATCCTTCAGTACATCCCTATTTCTCTCGACAGTCTTGTCCCTCTTAAAAGCCAGATCTTCACCCACGCTGAGGTCTGCGTCTCCAGATTGGTCGTCATCGCTGCGTGCTCCTTGTTGGTGGTTTCATTTGGTAGCTTCTTAGTTGTATATATTTTTGTTGTTTTTACTGTTTTTCTCGCTCCTCTGTTGGGTGCTTTTTAGTTGCCTTTAATGATTGTTTTTATCGTTGCTTTGGTATTTGTTTTTGTTATTTGCGTTTGTTGATTGTGGTTGGTTGCTATTCCTGGTTTCGAAATTCGCTGTTTTTATTCGAGTTACCTTAGCTTGTTTTTATATAGACTACTTTCATTCATCATTATGGTGTGTTGCCTTTCGACTCGGTCAAAAATAATTAGGACGCCAGAATGGAAACTCATCTAATTACTTGCACAGGATTCGTCTGCGTTCAGACGCAGCTGCTCCAACATCTGCTACAACAAAAAGAAAAAAACAACTCGCTCAACTTAAGTGATGCGCGTAATATTTTAAACTGCCATCAAGTAATTTTCTGTATTCGCTGAGCCCAATCATAGATCCGAATGCAGGTATTAGAGATTGTCTCTCCCGCGCACGCTTTTCCAATTATGCTGTCTTGCATCGCCCTAATGAATGGACAACTGAACTTAACATCCCAGAAGTTATGAAGAAATCTAGACAGCAGGGCTGTGATTAATTCTCAACGGGAGACTACAATTATTATCAACAGGAGATAAACAACACAATCAAAACTCGCTACCAAAAGAAGTCATGACGTCTACTAAAGAATTTCCAACGAAGAATTCCATTAAAAATAATCAATTCTGATAAAAATCATGAACAGAAGGGAACCAATTCGAGTCGAGGAATTTAATTCAACAATCTGGGGTCACAAGTGAACGACTGAATTTAATTCAAAACCTTGAGAGGGGAACAATCTGGGGTCACAAGTGAACGACTGAATTTAATTCAAAACCTTGAGAGGGGAACAATCTGGGGTCACAAGTGAACGACTGAATTTAATTCGGGACCTTGAGAGGGAACAATCTGGGGTCACAAGTGAACGACTGAATTTAATTCGGGACCTTGAGAACAGCTGCACAGGGTACCCGCGTAGCCGTAATAAGTGTCCGATAGCATCGGCGCGTAAGACCATGCAAAAGCACGGAAGCGAAACGAAAACAAAAGATTCCACGTGGATCTGAAATAGGAAGAGCACGACCTAGAGCAGAGGTTCTCAACCAGGAGTAAATTTACCCTTTGGGAGTAAAAAATTATGTAGTCGGGGGTAAATAATTGAAGATAATGATTTTGGTGTTTCTGTTCATATTTCTTGTGATACAAATTAACTTCATAATATTCTATTTAGAAAAGGTTTGATGGGAGTAGGGGGTAAATGGAGAAATACATAGTCAATGATGGAGGAAAGGTTGAGAATGCCTGACCTAGAGTTACGATGATGCCACCAGATGAGTTGGAAGAGATAGCTTTTCACTAACTCTCCTTTAAAGGTTAAATTGACACACGATAATGCAATGATGTGATATTAAGCGACAGTTGGCCACGATCAGAAATATCGTAGTGGCATAGCGGCCACACAAACTTAAAAAAAAAAAATTATCGAAGAAACGTCGATTTTTAGTCGTAAAATTAACAGCGTTTCTTGAGGTTACGCTCTGACACCTGGGTAGATAGCCATCATGAATAACTATTAAAATATACATACATATATTAATTATTTGTATATATGCATACAGAACCAGTTAAAGCATGACTTAACCCTTTAACGCGAACATTTTTTAACTCATATTAGCGTCACAAGAACCACTGCCACTAAGCAGTGAGCTTCTCCGAGCAGTGCATGGAGGCACACATTGAACAAAAATACAGTAAATTAAGCCATCATTTGAAGGAGTACCAAATCGTCCTGTGGGACGTTAAAGTGATGTAATTTTCCAGCTGAACAAGACACAGAGATTATTTGATTATTAGTTAGTTTAAGCCTCCCTATCCGCAACAAATGCGATTCAAAGAGAGTAAGAAGGAAGACACCATTTAGTATTTAGTTAAGGGATCGCATAATCTATGCAGAAAAGGCATAGAAACAGTAAGTTGAGAAAGAAGCTCATGAAACAAGATAAAAGTTGAAGAACAAAGTAGTAGGTGCTGAAAAACAGGACAGCAGTGAACTGAAAAAAGGTGGTTAACATTACAAACAACATTTTATTTCAACAAAAAGAAGGCCTCCCTAACTCTTAGCTCGGGCCCTCGCACATTTTTCCCCTGGGAAACAAGACACAAAGCAGAACAGTAAATTGAGAAGGAAGGTTAGGAAACAAGATTATCATTTGAGAGATGGGATCAAATAGTCATCCGGGACGTTAAAGGGTTAAAGTAAAGTAATTTTCCAGGCGTGCAAGACACAAAGCAGAACGGTAAGTTGTAGGTTAGGAAATAAGATAAAAGTACATTATTTAAAGGAGGACCAAATAGTCATCTAGGGCACTGAAAGGCTAAAGTGGAGTAAAGTAATTTTCTATTTGTACACGACACAGAGCAAAACAGTATGTTGAGAAGGAAAGTTAGAAAACAAAATAAAAGTACATTATCTGATGGACCATAAAGACATCTGGGCCGCTAAAGGGTTAAAGTGAAAAATCTTCCAGCAGTATGAGCCAAAATCTCTGAATCTTGAAATCATTGCAATAACGCAATGTTTGGAAGGCCTTTGTTGATGAAATATTTGGATGAAGTCCCTCTTTACTGCAACTAACGATACATTGTGCGGGAAATAGTTTTCCACTATCTTCAAGGCACAGCAGAAAGCGGCGCTACAGAAGAGCAAAGCAACACGTGTGAGGGGCAGCAAAAAACCCCACGCTGGCCACCACAATGGACGTCAGAAGCCTGACATGGCGCTGGGCACTAGAAAGTTCGTCAGGACATCCACGTGTTTGCCGCTCAGAGGCCAGATTTTTAAATGATTCAGCGGCACAGCCAGCAATGTATGTACGTTCTTCTGTCGACGTGACTACGCAACGTGCTGATATATCTGACCAAGATTAAACATGAATTTTTTTTTTTCAAATATAATTAGCGCACCGAGCGGCACAGCCGGCAATGTAAGTTCTTCTGTCGACGTGACTATGCAAGGAGTAACTTTTTCTGACCGAGAATAAACATGAACTTGCTTTTCCGAATAAAATTAGTGCACTGGACGGCACAGCTGACAATCCAAGTTATTCTGGCGACGTAACTACGCAAGGAGTAACTTTTTCTGACAGAGATGAAACATGAATTTTGGTCAAATGAAATTAGCGCACTAAGCTGCCAATACTTTTCCCTAGTTGTAAATTGCTCAAACCTGAAAATTTCTCACAGAAAAAAACACGTAGAGCAGCCAAGTCATCAGAGAAACTTTCGCTGCCATAATGACGACGCAAATTGTTTGGAAGTCTGGATCCTGCTCGGACAACATCTTCGATTTGGATTCAATCCTCGAAAATTTTGTCATTGACACGGACAGTGAACCTTGTTTGTTCTCCTCTCTTGTGATTTATTTCATTCACTTCCTCAAGTTAGTGTTCATTTAGGGGTGAAATAACGCGAATGCATGTAAGGCCGCCGTCACACGGAGACCAAATGGTAACGTTTCGTCATGGTCGTCTGTAGCGAGCGGTACCACTCGGTCTGTCCAGCGCTACGAAACCGTCATATTGCAGCCTTAGTTTGGGACCAGCTTAGTCATACTGTAATTTCAGAACCTGAAACCACGAACTCGCAAGGGTAGCTGATAGCTAAACACGCAAGCAAATCCCGCATGGAAAAGGGCAAACTCAACCACCGAATAAATAAACAATATATAAAAAGGTTGATGATAACACAGCAATGTGCTTAACTCAAGGGTGATGAAGTCCTTCAAATGAGCAGCGCGAGACAAAAACTTCAAAATCACACAAACACTTTCCCTTTCCAACAGTACAAATTAGTATTATGTATGGTAAAATATCTTTGAAATTCGGATGCACTCATAAAAGTTTTGAGTCAAGCAGGAAAATATCCACAGGACCATTTATTAACTACTTAGAGATAAAGCTCTGATCGGGAAGGCGGACTCCTAACTCGATGACCTATTAATACTTTGACCGCAACGTGCGCCACCGGTGGCCACGGAGGGGATTTTCATAATGCCCCTGACAGACCAGTGGTCACAAACTCAATATTCATAAATGCGTAATTGAAGCTAAATAAAGGGAGGATCCAGTTCATGTTTGCTATTTTAAAAAATTGCTTACTACAGTTGACTTTAAAAATGAGTTGAATATTGAACTTCAGTTAAACCGATTCCAGTCAAAGAGTTAACATTTGGAATTGGACGAACCCGTTTTTGAACGCAGCGTCAGTTCAACGAATTTTTTAGTATTGATGGCGTGATACTTGAATTAATTGGACGGCAAAATCCAGTTGAACAAACTGGGCGTCAGGATCCAGTTGAACAAACTGGGCGGCAGAATTCAGTTGAACCAACTGGGAGGCAGGATTCAGTTGAACAAACTGGGAGGCAAGATTCAGTTGAACAAACTGGGAGGCAAGATTCAGTTGAACAAACTGGGAGGCAGGATTCTGTTGAACAAACTGGGAGGCAGGATTCAGTTGTACAAACTGGGAGGCAGGATTCAGCTGAACTAACTGGGAGGCAAGATTCAGTTGAACAAACTGGGCAGCAAGATTCAGTCGAACAAACTTAAACTAACTAAAAGCTAGGGATGAACTAGCCATAAGTAGAAGTGTAGGATTTCTCGAGCTTATTGCAAGAAAGAACTGCAACATGCAGGATCCAGTTGAGCAACCCACAGCTGAAAAATTACACTGCCCGGGATGGCAAGACCCAGGGAACTGATAGATTGTCATTTCCAGCGAACAAACTGATCACGCATGACTGCAATATATCGGGACCCAGCTTGCGGCACTGATCTCAGGAAGACGCAGTTGAAGGATGGCAGGATCCTTGAACCCATTCAACACGTTTCCTGTGAAGGGACCCACCGGTGGTCACTGACGGGATTTTCACAATACTGCTGACCGACCAGGAGTCACAAACTCAATTTCCATGAATTTTCAATGAAATCTGAATGAAGATGCGATCTATTTGATGTTCGATTAAAATTGACCTTCGAACTTCAGTTTAACACCTCGCTTGCAATACTACCGTTTGAAAAATTTCAACAATTTTTTTAATTAATGGTTTTTAATGGACTCAGATAATGTTCCGTATTTATGAAATTGATAACAACTTTTGACTTTAAATTTGAGTTGAATATTGATCTTCAATTCAAACTGTTAACCCGCAGCAGGAACGTGTTGAAGGAACAGACAGATGCACAGCTCGGGACAAACCCATTTGAAGGAACAGACAGCCAGCTCGGGACAAACCCATTTGAAGGAACAGACAGCCAGCTCGGGACATCAGCACCACTCTGAACATCACGAAGTTGGTACGAACACCAGGTATAGGAGAGAGAGAGAGAGAGAGCCAAGCCTGTAGTTAAGGCAGAATTGCAGGGCAGGCTGCAGTGAGAGCAGAGCGGCAGTGACTTGCACAAGATACATCATGTGCGAGTGAAAACAGCGCCAGCACAGCCCGCCATGACTGGCACATAGTGGGCATCTCCAGGTCGTACAGGAGGTCAACTCGCACCTCTTCTCAACACGTGACTTTTGCTCGATCTCTCGCTCGTTGAAATCTGACGTTTTTTGCAGGTGTGGTGAGTAGGGTGTTGAAACTGTCCCCTTTATTAGAGATGACAGCAGGGTTTTGAAAATGTCCTGTTCTTTGCAGGTGGGTGAGTAAGGTGTTGAAAATGTTCTGCTTTTTAGAGGACCGTAGGGTATTGAAAATGTCCAGTTCTTTGCAGGTGGGTGAGTAGGGTGTTGAAAATGTCCCTTTTTATTAGAGATGAAAGTAGGGTATTGAAAATGTTCTGCTTTTTAGAGGACCGTAGGGTATTGAAAATGTCCAGTTCTTTGCAGGTGGGTGAGTAGGGTGTTGAAAATGTTCTCTTTATTACAGAGATGACAGCAGGGTATTGAAAATGTCCTGTTTTTAGAGGACAGTAGAGTATTGAAAATGTAATGTTTTTTAGAGGACAGTCGGATATTGAAAATGTCCTGTTTTCGGAAGTGAAAGTCAGGCATTAAAAATTTACTGTTTTTAGAAGTTTGCGGTTTTTTGCAGGCTGGTGAGTAGGGCATTCAAACAATCCTGTTTTTTGCAGGTGGGTTGGTAGGGTATTGAAAATATCCTGTTTTTTAGAAGAGAAAGGGTATCGATAATTTATCGTTTTGTAGAAATCTACTGTTTTTGCAGGAGGGTGAGTAGGGTATTGATAATATCCTGGCTTTTTGGAAGTGGAAGTCGTGTATCGAGAATTTGGTCTTTAGAAGTGAAAGTGTACTGAAAATACGTTTATTGAATGTGAAATCGTACAGAAAATAACCTGTGTTTTTAAAGCGAAAAAGAAGGTCATTGATAAATCCTGTTTTTTAGATAAGGAAAAAAGATATTTAAAAAACCCTATTTTTGTACGTAAAAGAATAGAGTATCGAAATATCCTGTTTTTGAAAGTGAAAGAGTAGAACGTGTCATTTTTTGGAAGTGAAAAAGTAGAGTTTTAAAGACTGCAGTTCATTGGAGATGATTGAGTGAGGTATTGAAAATGCATATTTTTTATGAGGTGATAGGATTTTGAAATGAATAAATGAAAGAGTTGTGTGATTTTTTTTTTTTATGAAAGAATGCGGTATTGAGTACGCTGTTTTTCGAGGTGAGAGTCGGGTATTACAAATTGTTTTTTATAAATATGAACTGCAAAGGCTGTTGATAATGAATTTTTCTCCTTGAAAAAAGAGGGGTGAAGACAACGTAAAATTCCTAGAAAGGTAAAAAGCGGGCGCTGAAATGAAATATTTAGAATGCGAACAACATGGGTACTGAAAAATACTCTTATTTGAATGAGGAATTAATAATGAACTTCAGTGACGAAGAGATGAGAATCGGGACTATATAGCTTTTAGAATGCGAATAATTGGACAATTGGACACATCCGATTCATTCAATCTAAAATAATCAGAAACAAGAAATAAAGCATTTTTCATTTTAAAAAAAAATTAAAATAAACAGATTACTAGATGAGAAACGGAAATTAAAGAAACCAACACTGATTTTAAAAAACAAATCCAAGTTGAAAATAAACAGATGGTACGAAAAAAATATTTTTAAAGCGAAATCGTAAGAAATCGCGCTGAAAGCACAAAAATGGAGACGTCACACAAGACTTGCAGGAATTGGGAGAAGAAAAATAAGTTAGGAAAAATCGAAAGTGGCGTGTTTAAATAATGTAAAAAATACGCGCCAAATAATTCTTCAATTCACCGCACACAAACAGTCAATTTCACGACACATTATTTGGAAGGGAATAATTTGGGTCATTTCGCTTTTCAAAAAAGGTGAAATTGTCAAAAAAACAGCATCGTCAAGTAAAATTCTGAAAAACACGAAGGAAAAAGAAGTACATACAAAGAAGATGCATGCAGGAGTAAATTTAGTTTGATATTTCAACAGAAACTTAGACGTAAAAACATTTTTCATTCGAATAAAGTGTGGAATTGGTTTTTTTTTTATTGAGACTGCAACAACATAAAAGTTAAAGAATCAAGTACCGAATTAACCATTTCTGTTAGAAGTTATTACTGCAATAAAATCAAAGTCATTTAATCAAATCGGACTTAACCATTTCTATTAAAAGTAATTACTGCTACAAAATATAAGTTATACAATCAAGTACGAAATTAAAAACTCCAACAACAAATTCATACAGTTGTAGCCCAAAAATTTCAAGTACAAAAATTGCAAGATAGACAAAAAACCTACAGCGTTAGTTGGCGCACAACAACATCGAGCTGAGACAGCGAGGGACAGAAGCTCCTTCTGAAAAAAAAGTCCCCTCTGCCAGAGATAAACGACACTACTCGCTAGAATTTCACTAGAAATAAATGAAATTTCACTAGAAACAAATAAAATTTCACTAGAAACAAATAAAATTTCACTGGAAACAAATGAAATTTCACTGGAAACAAATGAAATTTCACTGGAAACAAATGAAATTTCACTAGAAACAAATAAAATTTCACTAGAAACAAAAAAAATTTCACTGGAAACAAATGAAATTTCACTAGAAATAAATGAAATTTCACTAGAACAAGAAAGACTACGTTTCGAGAGCAGCTTGTAACCACAACACTGATAGATGACGATCTCGTATCTCCAAATTAAAACAAAGCGACCGTATGGCAGGGCAGTAATTTCTGGGTCTCGAGAGGGAGAGAGAGAGAGAGCGTCATACAGCTCACAGAAAACGAAGAAGACTCCAACGCAAATTGAACACAAAGAAACAGTCAAACCTCGGAGAAAACAAAAAAACTTCGGGATGACCTGAACTCCTTCAAATGAAAACATGAAATTTACACATTGGTAATTCTACTGGAGAAAATTTACAAATTGATTTCATTTGACAAAATTTACACAATAATACACATCATCAATTCCAATTGATAAAATTTACACATCATTAATTTAAATGACAAAATTTATACATTATCAATTTCATTAGGTCAAAATAAACACATTATCAATTCCATTTGATAAAATTTCCATTACACCTATTTAATTTCATTCAACAAAATATGTACATTATCAATTTTACTTGATAAAATTTGCAGAATAAACGTCGGCTCAGAGAAAACGAAGAAGACTCCGACGCAAATTGAACACGAAGACAACGGCAAACCTCGCAGAAAACAAAGAAAACTCGGGATGCCCCGCCGAAAAGACAGACCAGACCATAGCTCGTGTCAATACGTACGGAGAGAAACGGACGCTTTCAGTGGAATGACAAGAAGAGAAAACATCGATGCCTCAGAGCAGCCACTCTCAACCTTTCCTCTTTCATTGACCTCTCAGCTTTATGCATTTCTCCATTTACCCTCTACTCCCACACAAAACACACACTTCCTTTGCACTTTCTCTCTCTCTCTCGTATTTTGCAAAATTAAATTATTCTTTAAATTATCAGGCACTTCAATTATTTACCCCTGACAGTATAATTTTTTACTCCTAGGGGTACATTTCCCCTGACTGAGAACCTCTGCCTCAGAGGGACGTGTAAGTAATTCTAGAGTGTAATGGAAAACTGATGAAAATAAAAACGCATCTCCAGACTGAAAGTACCCCTTGTCATGTTGAGGTTGAGACGATTAGTGAAAGAGACGACGTGGTTTCAGATGAGAATAAGGATACTAGCAGTTTTCGCATTTAAAGCATATCTATCAAAATGCAGTTTTCGCCCCGGTGGGTCTCTCGCATTCAGTTAATCCCTCCAGCGGCCAGTGGGTCACACGAATTATGGAAATCACCTCAGTGGGTCACTCACATCACAGAAATTTCGTCAGCAACCAATGGAAATCTCCTTGCGACCACTCGTCATCTCGTCTTCCCCTGCGCTTTGCCATGAACGATTGTAAAAGTGACAATTTACTCTGGATTACATAGAAATTCATCATACTATTATAATTAATCGCGAATAGTATCATAAAGCAACCAGCCTATCGCACATACTTCGTCGACGCCCAAACTGGATCCCGCAGATAAGTTAACATATTTACTATGTGTCTAACCAGCTTCTCCCTCAAAAGCATTGAGATGTATTAGATGTCTGCGTTAATAACGAATCATTATAATCTTTCGTGTCTTTAATTTCCATTGTAAGTTAGGAAGAGACGATGAAGAGATGACGATGATAATGATGATGATAAAATAATGATAAAATGCACATTAATAATAGCCTTCAGCTCTGACCTCACGCTTACCAAAGAACAGAGATAATCGATTAATTATGACGACCGTTATGATAATTGATTAACTATAAATACTATTTGCCCAAATGTTGGGCTGGTGGCAGCTCCAATTATACTTTATCATGATTAATAAAGAGTAAAAATATATGAATGTATCGAATAAAAATGTCACGACAATTAAATAAATAAAAAAGAACAACCATTACAATGACAGCAGCAGTGGAAAACACGAACAAAACAACAGAAATTTCGTCAGCAACCAATGGAAATCTCCTGGCGACCACCGGTGGGTCACTCGCCAATGGAAATCTCCTGGCGACCACCGGTGGGTCACTCGCCAATGGAAATCTCTAGAGTGACCACCGGTGGGTCACTCGCCAATGGAAATCTCCAGAGTGACCACCGGTGGGTCACTCACCAATGGAAATCTTCAGAGTGACCAGCGGTGGGTCACTCGCCAATGGAAATCTCCAGAGTGACCACCGGTGGGTCACTCACCAATGGAAATCTTCAGAGTGACCACCGGTGGGTCACTCGCCAATGGAAATCTCCAGAGTGACCACCGGTGGGTCACTCGCCAATGGAAATCTCCAGAGTGACCAGCGGCGAGTCACTCGCAAATGGAAATCTCCTCAGCAAGTCGCTCGCATCACAGAAATTTCGTCAGTGACCAATGGAAATCTCCCGAATGACCACCGGCGGGTCACAAAGCAGAGTTGAAAGCAAGCACGCGGAGACAGCGCACACGCATGCATGATCCCCCAGCAAGAAGGGGAAGGCGAGGTCAAAAGTCGCCTCTACAGATCCGAGGCGCCTCGCAATCGTGAGGAAAAGTCCGCACCAAGCTTAGCATGAGCCACAAACCGTAGAAAGTAACCATAAGTAACCTGAACAGTTATGAATGGAGCGTTAGTGAAGCTACAATTGTCTACGTTTTACAGTTAACCCGTGGATGCACTATATTATTTGGAACAACTTAAAATTTTAATCAAACTTTTTTACTAAACTAAATTTAAGTAACAACCGTAGAAAGTAACCATGAGTAGCCTGAACAGTAATTAATGGAGTGCTGGCGAGGCTACAATTATCCACGTAATACAGCTAACCCGTGGATGCACGATCTTATTTCAAACAAACTTAAAATTAGACTCGAACTTTTTTATTAAAGTAACAAAGCATATAAAGGTTTACCAGATTCAGTTATTTGGAAAAAGTCACAAAGCCATGTTCAAATATATGGATAAAACCTACAGTTATTTCAGTTTAAAATTCAGTTGAGGCCATTTTTGGGGTAAAAAAAAAAAAAGAGTACAAAAACTGGCGACAAAAGGCATTCCTGAGATTACGCTTCAAATTGTAATGAACGATAATGGTATTGGGGTGCTTAGAATCTTGTACCGTTGACTGAAATTTAACTTGGCTTGCATAATTTCTCAACGGCTGTTTTGGAACCAAAGTGCGTAACATATTAGGTACCAGTAAGCGTAAAAGGTTCAGTAAGGATAAACACATTGTGTATTAAAAGCGTATTTGAGTATTAAAAGCGTATTAAGTACCAGTAAGCGTAAAACTTTAAGTAAGGATAAACACATTGTGTATTAAAAGCGTTTTTGAGTATTAAAAGCGTATCAAGTACCAGTAAGCGTAAAATGTTCAGTAGTGATGTAAACACATTGTTGTGTATTAAAAGCGTATTTGCGCTGCAGTGTTCTCAGTATTATTTTATGAAGGAGTAACAAATAAAATTCACCGCTTGAGAAAAGTGATGCCGTCGCTTCTCACAAGAACAGATGTGTTCACTCTCAAATAGTAGCGAATGTTACGCAACATCAACTTCATTGACTGGCCCGAGACAATGAAAAAAATAATGATGTGACGCAAGAATTTCCTAAAACTGCGTGCTACAATCCTTACTTGAATCAAATAAACTAATTAATTTGAACCTTGATGTTTACCTAAAGCTGTCAAATGGAATATAACGCTACCCAAATGTTCCTCACGGGTCGCTTCTTGGTTCATTCTGCATCAGTTCAACAGTTCTTTAGAGTTAGACACAATACGTAAAGTCACGAAGTCACACCACAATGCCCTGCAGACACACCACAATGCCACAAAACACCACAGGCGAGGGACCACAATGACACAAAACTCACAGGCGAGGCACCACAATGCCACAAAACACCACAGGCGAGGCACCACAATGCCACGAAACACCACAGGCGAGGCACCACAATGCCACGAAACACCACAGGCGAGGCACCACAATGCCACAACACAACATTGCCACAAACACACAGGCGAGGAGGCACCAGACGACAGCGTGCCACACAACGGAAGACGCAGTCGCATCATCCCACTTTGGGACGATCATGACGCCCAGAACCGGTCGCACGTCCCACATACCCTGATCCTGCCTTGCATTGCCTTAACTGCCGCACTCAGCCCCCATCAAATTAACCTGTGGTATGTCCGCAGCATCTCTCTGCCTGCCGTGACCGCTTCCCCAGCTGTTGTGTAGGGTTATGTTTTCCTAACCCTTTGACTGCGATGGGTTAAACTGATGTTCAATTGTTATACTCTCCAGTATAACTGTCTTTGGTCTCCGACCAAAGAAAAAAAGGAAACAACGCTAAGAACTGGAGGAGATGACTTGCCAGCATTGCAATCCATTAAACGTTCTAAAAGAACAATTTTATAAGCCTGAGTCTGCGAGAACATCATCAAGAACCTTCGAGAAACATCGCCGCAACAAGGACGGACATCAAACATCGTTATGACGAGGAAGAAACGCCAACCGAAAATGCCAGGAACTTCAACGTACGACTACATGTTGTTTTTTTCTTAATATTGTGTATTCTAAACGGGATTTTATTATAACTATATTTATTGAATTAATTATCCATGTATTTGAATCGTTTAGGAAATAGCTCCTGTTTATATTTTAGAGCGTTAATATCAAAATTATTAATCTAGCAACTGGGAGGTAATGTGACCGACGCGGTTCACTCGAGGACAGGCAAGGAGTTGAGGGGAGACGCTCATTCAGAGAGGGCGAACAAGAGAGGGCATTCTCGTGCGTTACAGCCTTGCGGCTGTTACGCTTAATTTTAAAGTAAATCACAGCGTTGGAAAGTAAATTACGTTAATGTAATTACTGAATTAAGTTCTACAAGTCAGTTGTTTCTGTAGCTGTGGCAGAGCTCATTGCTGGTAAACACTCAGTACCAGCGGAGTGCACAGCTCCTCTCAAGATGGTGGTATAGTCACCGGTGATCCGCATAACAACAGCGGAGTCGCCCGATAAGATGAGTTTTCCCTCGTTTACCTATCTATGCTCTATATTCAGACTTCTAAGTGTGTAGGATGCGTATTCTGTCATAGTGATAACATTCATTAATATGTAATATCCCTTTCGATTGGAGAGGCCTTTTTATTTAACCTTTTGTGGAGAGATGAGTCAGGAGAGAAAAAGAGACGATCGTTCGTAAGAAAT
>JACJUY010000968.1:34561-87769 GCA_014220935.1 Platorchestia sp. MABIK | reverse complement strand
GAAAATATAATAATTGTGACGAATATATGTATGTCACGACGATTAAAAGATTCGAAAGATCATGCTCCAGCGAATAATCTGACACGCGAATTATAACAACGATGTTCCCATCAAGAGGGGAGAGGAACGCATAACAATGGTAGCTACGCGGTGGAATTTGAGTTTTGATGTAATAATGTATATGTTACGAAGATAATCACTTATTATCTTTACTCAGAAAACACTCAATTGTTAAAATTCTAAATCAGTATCTATAAACGCAACGTTTCGATGTTACTAACATCATCATCAGGCTGTAAAATACAAAAGAAACACTTAGTCACATTGGTAAAAACTATGTCAATACAAAACTTACACTACATCAGAATGGATAAAAATAGGTAATCACATAGCGAGATGACTAGATTTTCAACGAAAATACAAATGATTTTTTTGCTCTAAAATTGTTCAGTCGGACTGTGACTTAGACGTCTGTAACCTCCGTTCGTCCATTTTGCCTCTATCTCTTGTGCCGATAACAAGTGAATATCTAGCGTGCAATAATAACTAGTCAGCTATAAGTTTCAATCTTGTACAAAATTCGCCCTATCTAGTCATCTCGCTATGTGATTACCTATTTTTATCCAGTCTGATGTAGTGTAAGTTTTGTATTGACATAGTTTTTACCAATGTGACTAAGTGTTTCTTTTGTATTTTACAGCCTGATGATGATGTTAGTAACATCGAAACGTTGCGTTTATAGATACTGATTTAGAATTTCAACAATTGAGTGTTTTCTGAGTAAAGATGATAAGTGATTATCTTCGTATTTTAACACGTGTTGAACTAGAACAGTTTCGAAAGGTTGAAAAATTGGAAAATGTAAATGTTACTGTCGAATCTCAAACCGAATTCACACCTCCGAATAAAAAAAAATTAAATTGTAAATTTAAATGTTCGAACGATCGAAACTAATTTCTCTAACTTGCTCATGTCGTCCTCCTCTTTCAAACGAATACTCATTTGCAGGACGCCTTCAAAAATGCTCAACTCAAATTTTAAGGTCAAAAGTTCTTAACAATTTTATAAATACCAAACATTAAATGGGTCCATTAACTGCCATTAATTTTCAATGATAGTTGAAATATTTCGAGCGACCGACCGATGGGTCGTATTGCAAGCAAAGTGTTAACTGACACACTCAGCCCCAACGAATTAACTTGAGGTATGTCCGCAGCCTCTTTCTGCCTGCCAGACCGCTTCCTCAGCTGTTGTGTAGGGAAATGTTTTACTATAAAACGAATTTTTGACTTGGTATTTGATGTTATGAAGAACAACTTTTGGTGAACTTTTTACTTCGATAACTGGTGCATTTTGAGTGGCTAGGATACAAGCTCATTGAGGTAAACGACTGATCAGCTTCTGGGCACATCTGACGGTATTTTGAGTATCTAGGATACAAGCTCATTGAGGTAAACGACTGATCCGCTTCAGGGCACAACTGGCGGTATTTTGAGTATCTAGGATACAAGCTCATTGAGGTAAACGACTGATCAGCTTCAGGGCACATCTGACGTTATTTTGAGTATCTAGGATACAAGCTCATTGAGGTAAACGACTGATCAGCTTCAGGGCACAACTGGCGGTTTTTTTTTTAGTATCTAGGATACAAGCTTATTTAGACACCTCAAATTTGCCCGACATCGTGACATACGTTAAGAATCAATTCATTCGTCTGGAAAGAAAATAAAACCCGAACAAAAAATACCAAGTACTTACCTCTAGAACCAGCCTGCAGCATGTTGGTGGCGGACGAGCAAGAATGAGCTACAGTCATTCCAAAAGATTAGTCCAGGAATCGATAGAGCAAAAAATTCCATAGGTTAAATCCAACATCATGGCATGAAAGCGATCATTAGATGTTTGGTCAGCTGTAATAGCGCTCTAGTATATATAAGCATAGCACTTATCCTTAGTGAATTCGCAATACTGGGGAGAGAGAGATAGAAATTAGAGTTATTGAGGTATAAACCGCAATATTCTTGCACTTTTACACGAAAGCGCAGAGTCACTACACAAAAAATTCATAACACACAGGTTGGAAGGCGCAGAACGGCAATTTTTCTTTCAAATCAGGCTGTTGGAACACGCAAAGCTCGAAATCAATCTCAAATGTACGTAGGAAACACAGCGAGCTCGGACCCTGTTTCAGTGAATTGTTAGCTCGAAATCAATCTCAAATGTGCGTAGAAAACATGGCGGGCTCGGACCCTGTTTCACTGAATAGTTAGCTCGAAATCAATCTCGAATGTACGAAAGAAACACAGCGAGCAGAGATCCTGTTTCATTGAATTGTAGGCAAGGAGTGAACTCGACTTTCTCCAGTACACTATCAGCGGAACATCGGTCTGCCCTTTGCACAACTCGCACTTTTAGCATACGAGGCTCCACAATCTGGACCCGGCCGCTAAAAAATACCAGGACCTGGGCAACGAGAAAAGCCAGCACATAATTTACAGGTCATACCCGCACAGTTTATTGGAGCTTGAAATAATAATAACACGGCGTACGGGGGAACAAAAACGTGGAAGGTACTGCCCGATTGGGGTTCCCTTTTGAAGGAGGCATTTGCGAAAACTTAGCCACACAATTGCGGTGGGGCACAAAAAGATGTATTTCAACCTGCAGAAAGGAGGTATATGGTTTGGACTGGTACTGGTAACATGCTCTTAACTCCGCGCACACCTTATTTAGATCTGTGGTTCACATGCAATTTATTTAGACTTATGGTTCACATGGAACTTATTTGGTCATATTTCACATGCAACTTATTTAGACCTATGGTTCACATGCAATTTATTTAGACCTATGATTCCCAAAGAACTTATGATAGACACTCAATTTCCTTAGCCCTATGGAATGCCGTACAATTGCCTAAGAATTACTTGGCTTGCATAATTTCTCAACTAACATGTAGAGCAGAAGCTATTAATTATTCCACATTGGTTCTTCGATTTCAGCACGAACCAATGGAACTCACAAATTTTGGCAGGAACACATTGCTTCAAAAATCAATGATATAACCACACAGCAACAAAAATCAAAGAAACTTTCGCACAGCTGCAAGACCCAAGGGGCAATCATAATGCAGAATAGATGTAAAAAATTAATGAAACAACCACACAACAACAAAAATTAACGAAATTACCGTATAGCTGCAAAAACCTAAGTGGCAATCATAATGGAGAATAAATGAAGAATTGTATTTCACAAACCAAACGGGAATTAAGATCGGACTGTCGAAGAGATGCATGGTAACGCTGTAAAACATGACCCCGCAAAGCACAAGCGAGAAGCGCTAGAAATACTATCTCTAGACGCAGCATTTCACACTTGCCAGGGCAACTCAAAACATCGGCACGTAACATCCAACACTCGCCAGGGCAACTCAAAACATCGGCACGAAACATCCAACACTCGCCAGGCAACTCAAAACATCGGCACGCAACATCCAACACTCGCCAGGGCAACTCAAAACATCGGCTCGCAACATCCAACACTCGCCAGGGCAACTCAAAACATCGGCACGCAACATCCAACACTCGCCAGGGCAACTCAAAACATCAACTAAGCGAAGAGACCTGCATGTAAATGCACTAGTTTTCACCTTCACAGAAATTTAATCGCGCAACGCGATTATTTCGGAGCAATACAAACTAATTGCAACACAATTGCTTTAATGCAAGAGAACCTTTGTTTGATAATCCCTCTCTTATACTCCCTGTGTAAGAGAGAAAATGCCCCTTTTCAATGCTGAATAATCCCTCCAATGCTATAACGTACAACACTTCTTTAACGCTGTATCCCTCCAATGCTACAAAACACCGTACTCCTTTAATTCTATAAAATCCCTTCAATGCCACAAAATACTACACTCCTTTATTCTATATAATCCCCCAATGCAAAAAATACTACACCACTTTTAATGTAATACAATCCCTCCACAGCAACAAAATTCATTCAATGCAAACACGTTTTTGGATGAAAGAAATCCTCTGAAACATCCTTTCATCAAAGCATGCTCCTAATGTTACACAATTTGTTCAATGAAATATAACACCATTTATGAAATATAACCCAGCAACACAATCCATTTGATGAAGTACAACTCCGCAAGAAAACCCCTTATTTCGAACACAGTCTCAATCGAAAGAGATCTACAACCTAGAGCTGATGTAACACATGAGATTAGTCGTTAGTTTAAGCCTCCCTATCCGCAGCAACAAATGCGATCCAAATAGAGAAAGGAGGAAGGCACCATTTAGTATGAAGCTGATGCAACACAACGTTAATCAACACAGTCAACGATGCAACACAATGCTTTGAACGTAACGCACTACAATGAATCACAATCCATAACGCAGCAGAAAGAATACGTAAAGGAAGGGCTCTTTGTGCCGCCCTGCGTACGTAAAGGTAGCGCTCTTTGGGCCCCTTCGTACGTAAAGGAAGGGCTCTTACGTACGTAAAGAAAGGGCTCTTTGCGCCGCCCTGCGTACCTAAAAAGAAGGGCTCTTTGCGCCGCCCTGCGTACGTAAAGGAAGGGCTCTTACGTACGTAAAGGAAGGGCTCTTTGGGCCCCCTTTACACATAAAGGAAGGGCTCTTACGTACGTAAAGAAAGGGCTCTTTGGGCCCCCTTTACACAAAAAGGAAGGGCTCTTACGTACGTAAAGGAAGGGCTCTTACGTACGTAAAGGAAGGGCTCTAACGTACGTAAAGGAAGGGCTCTTACGTACGCAAAGGAAGGGCTCTTTGGGCCCCTCCGTACGTAAAGGAAGGCCCTTGGCACAAGCTCTCTCACAAATCGCTTAGGTTACGCAGACACTCTCCGCTACAGCTACATCCAGCGCTCGGATAACAGCCAAGATAAAGGGCTCTAAGTTATTCATATATGGAAGGCGGTGGGTGCGCTACAGAGAAAGTCAAGTCTTAGCATTAAACGGAGAAGCGATAAAATACACGCAGCACAATTGCATCTATCCCGTGAGAGTTTTTTTTGCTGGAGAGAACAAGGCTGTTGGATTTAACGTGTTTCGTCTGTTAAGGAAATGCTTCAACAAATGGAATGCACGTTGTATTTACCCCCAGTGCGAATGCTAGGTTTGAGCAACCCTAAAAACGGTACTTTAAAAAGAATTAAAACCGTATTTTTTGACGTGTGAACTAAACCGCACGCGCACATATCAACTAGACACCATGAAGATCGCCTGCAAACTCAATAGGCGTAGGAATACGCTTTAGTAACTCCACAGATGCGAGACACGCCTTTTTCGGGCAAACACCAAATTTGGCTCATATTAATGCATGGTTTGGCCACGAATATCATTCATCGCGCACTTCCATTTCAGGCAACTGGGAAATTTTACCATTTTAGCCCATATTCATTCAAGATTTTAGATTTATTCACGAACATCATTCATCGCGCACTTCCATTTCAGGCAACTGGGAAACTTGTCATTTTAGCCGGTATAAATTGAGGATTTGGCCACGAGAATCATTAATCGTGCTTATCCATTTCAGACTACATGAACATTTTACACACTTCAGCTGCAGAAAAAAAGAAACGAATTAAGATTTGACCACGAATGTCAATAATCGCGCGCTTCCATTTCAGGCAACGATAAAATTCTACAATTTCAGCAGCAAAAAAAGCCCATCTGGCAAACATAACACTTTGACTGCAACATGAGCCACCGGTGGTCACTGAGGGAGTTTTCATAGTGCTGCTAACCGACCAGTAGTCACAAACTCAATTTTCATAAACAATAATCAAAACGAAATGAAGGCATGATCCAGTTAATGTTTTCTATTTTCAACATTGCCAACTACAATTGACTTCAAATTTGAGTTGAATGCTAAACTTCAGTTTTACCAGCCGCAGTCAAGGTGTTAACACATTTCCTGCGAAGTGACCCCCCGGTGATCACTTACTGATTTTCATAGTGCTGCTGACCCGACCCACCTGCAGTCACCAACTCATTTTTTATCAATCCTCAATGAAAGCTAAATAAACGCCCGATCCAGTTAATGTTAGCTATTTTCAAAGTTGACTACCACAATCGACTTCAAATTGGAGTTGAATGGTAAACTTCAGGTTTACCAGCGGCGGTCAAGATGTTGGGATGGCGTATTGAGCAAAGCCAGCTAGCACACGTGCCGCCGCTACACCGCCACGTTCCCGCACACCATCAAAACTCCAACTTATGGGCTATGAAATTCGTACTGTAATGCTCCAAATAATGCGAGCATACACAGACACTCCATAACGTGCAGGAATCTTGGTTACAGAAGCTATGTAGGAGGGGCGTGTGTAGCTGTGGAGAGGTCTGTTCAGCTGTGTATGAGGCCGTGTGTAGGTCTGTATAGCTGTGTGTGAGACCATGTATTGTTCTGCATACAGGAATGCATCGACATGCCATGCATAGTAGTGTGTATAAGAATGCATCAACATACCGTGCATCACTGTATGGCTGCTGTCATCGTGTGAATTTCTCTTGAATTCAAGAATATCTCGCTGATCAAGATTAGATAAATTAGTTTAACCTCTCCTCGTACTGCACTGCAACTTACTGTAGTACAATATCACTAGTCTTTATTTTCACCTCATTCCCAACTGAAATTAAGAAATGCCAATCATCGCGCAATCCACCCTTCACGCCATCGATTCTTCGCGCACTCCACCCTTCACGCCATCAATTCTTCGCGCAATCCACCCTTCACGCCATCAATTCTTCGCGCAATCCACCCTTCACGCCATCAATTCTTCGCGTAATCCACCCTTCACGCCATCAATTCTTCGCGTAATCCACCCTTCAGGCCATCAATTATTCTTCGCGCAATCATCCCTTCACGCTATCTATTCTTCTTTTATTCAGCTCTTGTCGCCAAGTTACTCATGCGCTCACTCAATGGCGTTTTTGAATTCGAGCCTCAAGTTAATCACGCAATAGACAAACTGCCAACACTACATGAACAACAATTGAATAAGCGTGCTAAAAAAAATCATATGCTTTTGATCAATTAAAAAAATCCCGTACATTCCACTTGTTGGGAAGACTTTTCGCGTAATTCCCCAGAATTACACACTACAAAACCACATCCTTGAACACAACAAGCAAAGGATCAGGAGCTCCTATAATGACGTATAATAACAGAGCAGCACCTACTGAGATTGATATATATATAAATAGCACGGGCAGATGATGCGAGGGCGGGGCTAGTGCATCATTTAAGAGTAGGTAAAATTATACGATGTGACCAAGAAAAAACCACGCAAAGTGAACACTTTCGTCTGAGAGCGAAAAACAACCCCGGGATATCCCGCGTTATAAAACGGGATAAAACTGAACAATTTTTGATCAAGTCCAGAAAATCCCGGTAATATCTGACGCAGAACGAACAAAATCCTCTTCGTATTAAAACACCGCCTGGAAACTATAGGCTACTAAAATTCGAATTCAAATCCGAGAGCAACGTAAAAAAAGGGTGGGTTACAATAAAACATTTGAGCAAAATGGCCAAATTTCAAAATAAGAAACAGCTGCAACTGTCTTCCCAGTCTAACTTTTTCGCCACCTGCATGCATGTTTTTCACCGCCCAAGTAATTAAACCGCTTGAACGGCGAAAAACATGCATGCTCCAGCGAAAAGGTTAGACTGGCTTTGTTCATAATATGAAAAGCTGAATAAACAAATCTTTATTCATAATACGAAAGCTGAATAAACAAAAAAACACCACAGCAGGAATGCGAGTAAAGCCACGTTGGTTTCAACGAATAGCAAATGCAACAACCGTTCTTCATGAAATTATTAGGTACTATGTGCATAAACCGCCGGTGACTCGGTAGTCAGGTTGCTCAAAAGCACTAATTTAGGGGACATGTGCTTCTCCTAAACTGAGAATATACTTGTAACAGATCCACAAAACAGCGCGTAGGAATTTTAACACGTTGCTTGCGATGCGACCAATGAATAGGTCGTGCTTAAGTTCTTCCTGCTGCGAAACGACCCATCGATGGGTCCTTTGAAAAAATTTCAACGTTCTATCAAAATGAATGGTATTTAATGGACCCAGTAAATGTCTGGTATTTATAAAACTACAAACAACTTTTGACTTAAAATTTCAGCTAAATATTGAACTTCAGTTTAACCCACCGGAGTCAATGTGTTAAATTTTCCCCTATGTTACCTTCATGATTATTTTCAATCCCCCAGAAGGGAACCCGCGAATGACGTACCCACATTATCCTGAAAGCGCTAAACACAATGGGACCCTTCTGGCGAGACGTTTCAATAAGCCCGAGTCGTTTTGTAAATGCACGGCAACCATCAGTCTTAAAATAAAAAATTCTTTTTTTTCAAATCGTGAGTCAACGCGCAGGGCAAAAACAAGGTTAAAACAATTATAATGAAAGAATTTTTTCCCGCAAAAATGTTAACCTTCTTTCCTTGGATTGAGTCAAATATCAAAAGCGTTGTCAGACTAACGAGCAACAAGCCCCGGTACCATTACGTAAATATTTCTCTTCTTCTCTGAGAATATACATACAAGTTTGCTCGGCAGACAGGTCAAGATGCGAGCAAGTTTGCTTGGCAGGCGGGAGACGTCGTCCAGAAAAAAGAACCCATCTTGCTCAGAAAAAAGACCCATCTTGCTCAAAAAAAGGATCAACAATATTGATCAAGAAATGGCCAACAATCTTAGTCAGAAAAACCGACAATCTTGGTCCGAAAAGGACACATCTTGCTCAGAAAAAAAGACCCATCTTAGTCAAGAAACGAGTCAACCTCGGTGAGGAAAAGACAAACAATATTGATCTGGAAAAGGATCCATCTTGGTCAGTTAAAAACCCAACAATATTGGTGAGGAAAAGGATCAACCTCAGTCAGAAAAAAGACCCATATTGACCAGAAAAAGACCCATATTGATCAAGAAAAGGCGAACAACTGCCAACACAAGGTTCACGCAAGTCAGGCCCACACCACCGACCCGAGGACAAGCGGCGGAGGAGCACACACAACACGGGGCCAGCTTTCTCCGTGGCTTTACGGCGCCCCACAGCAGCGGGGGGCCTGGCCTCTTGTGTGGGGCGGGAGGGAGTGTGGGATGGTGAGGTGTGACCCTGGGGCACGTCTCGCCCAGCTCTGCACGCCGCCACCTGGCAACCCTCACCACCTGGCAACCGTCACATTACCATTTGGTGACATCGTCACCACATTACCATTTGATGACATCGTCACCCACCCTTGAATTCCTTCATCGTCACTATGCACATCAACTCACCCGTCAATCATAAATTCATCAACATCCATCAATCACAAGATCGTCAAGGCCCGCCCATCAAGACCCGGTTACAATACCCAACAATTCACCCATCCACCAATCAGGAGGTGAATACCAAAAAATTTACCTACTGATCAATTACGAGGACACAAATACCGTTGAATTTGTGACACAAATACCGTTGAATTTGTGACACAAATACCGTTGAATTTGTGACACAAATACCGCTGAATTTGTGACAAATACCGCAACACGAACCAATCACAATGACACACATACGGCTGAATTTGTGACCCAAATACCGCTGAATTTTCCCAGCGATCAATTACAAGAACACCAACAACTCACAACATCGCAAAGGTCCCCCAAATACTTAGAGACAATATCCTCATCCCACAGCACGTCCCCAGTAAGGCGTGAATAAATATCAACCAAACACGAACAAGTATCAATGGAATAAAGTTAACGTTGATAACCGTTCAGTCATTAACATTATTCAAGACTAATTCCTACCGCTAACATCAACAACTGGCGAATAGCATCATTCCGGCACAAAATTTGAGCGTTACGACGCCAGGTTCTGGAACTGCAAACTAGCACGTTACCACTCTGTTTTTATGGGTCGTAAAAGTTCATAAGTACACAACATTGAATGGAAACAATGCATTAAAGGATGATTGCGTTTAATTTAGGCATAAGCAGCGCTCATTAGCACAGGCGTGGAAGTCAAGAATTACTAAGCGAATAGCGATGAGAGGCCGGCTCTTCCTGGTGCCTCCCTCGCAGCAACGCTCAAACAGATCAGAGCAACAGAGCAACCATCTCACAGGGTCATGCGTCCTTCCTAGGGTATACTAAAGCTTTAGAATGTTTCACGTGTGTTTCTAAAAGCTTGTGTGAAGAATGGTGTAATGATAGAATATTCTAAAACTTATGTGAAAAATAGCTTAATCAGGTACATTTTCCAGAAATTTCTTCCATTTCAATATAAATAGGAGAGCAGAAATCACTGATAAAATTTCATTATACTGAGTACGTTTCAGGCTAATACCCATCATCCGCTCATTAAAAGAATCTGACATATATCACTGAAATAGAAATGAACGTAGATGTACAAACAGACAAACACGAAATCAAAAGTAAAATAAAAAATAAAAAAGTAAAAATGCAGTAAATAACAAGGAACACAACTAAGAACCAATGATGATAAAAGGGTATGAACTCAACTGGTTTTTAAGTGAAGGCTTGCATTTACAAATCAAAAGCGATTCTAAAATTCTAAGATCTAAAACCCTTGAAGCTACACGTACTACTTTAGAATGACTAGAGTGAGGAGTTACATTGCACGTTTCAGCATGATCGCGAACAGCGGAGTGAGGTGGAGGGGTCAATCGAACACCAGTAAGATAACTGGTTATCGTACTGGTGTTCGATTGACCCGTCTCAGAAATTGTAGATTAAAAAAAAGTCGACCCAAACTGAATTTTTTTTATGTTTTTAATTTCGTGTTTTGTCCGCATTTGTCATCTAATTTGGAAACATTCACACGCGCGTACTTTGAACAAAACCTACTCGCATTTTAATAATTTCTATCTGGAAGTACTAATCCACTGATTATGAGCAATCAATCGCTGATAATTGATCACTACTCACTGGTCAGTAGCAGCCACTGAAAATTAATTATTGTTCACTTAAAATAAAGAATCACCGGCTCATAAATAAACATTACGAATGGACACTAAAGTATTGCCCACTGATATTTAAATATCCCCCACTGAAAATTAAATATTATCCCAGGTAACAGAAGTATTATTCAGAAACGGCAAATCTCACCCACTGAAAATTAAATATTGCAACAGGTAACAGAAGAATTATTTAGCAACAGCAAATCTCACCCACTGAAAATTAAATATTACCCCAGGTAACAGAAGTATTATTCAGAAACGGCAAATCTCACCCACTGAAAATTAAATATTACCCCAGGTAACAGAAGAATTATTTAGCAACGGCAAATCTCACCCACAGAAAATTAAATATTACCCCAGGTAACAGAAGTATTATTTAGCAACGGCAAGCTCCCACAGCTTTTCGTATAATCAGAAGGCAATCCTCATGTCTGTCAGTAGGGTTAAGCGCTTCACGTATTGACGCTACGCACACTTCCACACATGCCATGTTTAACTTCCACACATGCCATGTTTAACTTCCACACATGCCATGTTTAACTTCCACACATGCCATGTTTAACTTCCACACATGCCATGTTCAACTTCCACACATGCCATGTTTAACTTCCACACATGCCATGGTTAACTTCCACACATGCCATGTTTAACTTGGTGTACATTTGTATTAACACTACGCACACTTCCACACATGCCATGTTTAACTTAGTGTACATTTGTATTAACACTACGCACACTTCCACACATGCCATGTTTAACTCCCACACATGCCATGTTTAACTTAGTGTACATTTGTATTAACACTACACACGCTTCCACACATACCATACGCATGTAATAGCCTGGTGCTGCACCCAAACATTATTTTCAATGGCCCTACTGCTCATTATGCAAATGAAGAATATCGGACACAAGGTGAGCAGGATGTACCCCTCATTTAAAGCTACGCAAATATTCAAGGCTCGTAAATATTCAGTACCTCTCGAAAAAGAAAGCATCCATTAACGCGCGCAATAATTGCAACGCTGCGTCTCTATCTTCTATTTATTTGGATTGGCACGGGGCGCCAGCAGAAATACGCTAGACTCGTGTGTTGGTTCATAAGTGCAGCGGTGGTGAGAAGTTATTGTTGTTGGTGTTGGGCAAACTATATCAACACGTTCACTGCGTTTCCGCGGTTGTTAACTGTTGGTTTTGTTAGATCGCAAGTAGCAGAATTAGGAAATTGACTTTACAGCTCGAGTACATTTTATCCTTCCTAAGAAATATGAAAATGCAATTGCACATTTCACCTCGTACGATAACAGTTATTTTTTTGTAAGGTTGCGAAACAGATGAAATGTCTTTCTTTAAAACCTGTACGGGAATGAGCAATTTACCGAACAGTACACATGTGGCCCAACACGCAGGGAACGTGTTAACACGTTGCTTGCGATACGACCCATAAAAAATTTATGGGTGCGTAAAAAAAAGACAGCAGTGAATTGAAAAATAACGCCCTTAACAAACCAAAAAAAATTATTTCAATTAACACGTTGCTTGCGATACGACCCACGAAAAAGCTATATGCGCTGAAAAAAAAGACGGCAGTGAATTGAAAAATAACGTTTTTTACAAACCAAAAATGACTTTTTGAATTAAAAGTTAGCATGAGACTCCCAAGCCACAACAGAACTGTTCCTAATAGAGACAAAAGGAACGCACCATTTAGATGGAAATTGAGGGAACGGGGAATCTCTGCACGAGGTGCGTCCCTACATCCTGCGCGTGGATCCAGTAAAAGTATATAAACTTTATGAAATAAGGTAAAAACTAAAAATTGCATAAAAATGTAACAGGCACTGAAAAACTGGACCGTAATGAACCGAAAAAAGATAGTCTGTAACACAACAAAAAACTTACGAGAGACTAAGTGTACTAAGTGTCCCCCGGATTGCAGATCGTAATACACAGACACACAAAAATGTTAAAATGAAAACCTGCATCCAGCTAGCTTCCTTCAGAGGCAACTCTTTTTAAATGTTGTAGATGTTTACCTGTTGATCCATTGACCCTAGAAGAGGCATAAAGCAGCCCTTCGTATTCAACGGGGTACTTTGCTGACTGTTACGAGTGTGAGTGGCATTATCTAGCACCTCTCGCTGCGCCCACACAACGCAGTTCATTTTACGTTTGTTCAGCTAATCCAATAAGCCTTATTCGCATTCATTCCACTACCGGGGGACTGAGCCAAGACTTGGTTCAAGGAGATGCGTTCTTATTGATCCGACTCAGCTGAGACACACTCAAGTTTCTAGTTCTACTTTTACCTGACGAAGCCAAAAATCTCACTCAAGCTCCTATTGTTACATTATTTGACGAACGAAGACTCTCGCTCCAGCTGCTATTTTTGTTTTTCACTTGAAGCCAAAATTCTCACTCAAGCTCCTATTGTTACGTTTATTTGACGAACGAAGACTCCCACTTGAGTTGCTATTCTTACTTTTATTTGACGAAGCAAGACTCACACCCGAGTTGCTACTGAATAAATAGCAATATCATCAAATGGTATACCTGCGGAGTTAAATCTACCTTCAAATGCTATAACTTAGCAGTCAAATCCATCTTCATATGGTATAACTGATCAGTCAAATCTATCTTCAAATGCTATAACTGATCAGTCAAATCCATCTCCACACGGTATACCCACGTAATACCACAATTGATGCACTGCTCGTACCCTTACCCGGTTAGCAGGGTAACCAAATTGACATTTTTCCAACTAAAATCCTCAAGTTTGTTAATTTTTATACGTAATTTACCCATAAAGAGCACTCGACATTGCGCAGCCCATCAGAGTTGCTAGACTCTCTGCTCTCGGCAAGACGCCGAGTGGTTTAAAGATTAAATCTTATAAGAAAGAATTCCAACTACAGAATTTTGCTACAAAAGCCCGATAGAGCACCCCTGCCACGTGACACGAAAGGCCAAAATTGCCATAACGGAGTCCGGTCGCACGGACGGGCAAAAACTTTCCCAACGATTTATTAACCCATAGGACAAACAAGCGCACTCTCGAGTAAATCCTGCATGGATGAGACTGGTCATCCTCTGCAGTCACATCAATGAGCACACAGCGACGAGATGAATGAGCCTAATGAGAAAAACGCCTGTATCTACACGTCGTGTGCGTGGCGCCCTAAAAGGACTTCTCAAATAAGCATAGAGGTGAGCTAAAATGCCAGCACCAATAAGCAAGAGGTGAGCTATACGACCAGGACCAATGATGAGAGTGAAAGCTGGGATATTCAATCCCGCAGGCACGCAAGAAGATAGCCACGCATACATCACACACTCTGCACGTACCAACAGTGACTTGTGGAAGCAGGTAAAAGTTCATTCCAAGGTTCAAAAGTTCACGCAAAAGTTGGCGATGCGCATTCAACGGTCGACCGTTTAAAGCAATATGCGTAGGGAAGTTTCACCGAGGAGTTTTTTTCGCATGTCCCTTAATTGAGCTAGTGAAAACAGATATACCGATACACGCGCGTAGGCTGCAACGCAAATGTGTTTGCACGGACAGAAAAGAAGCACAATAGATGATGCAATCAATCTACAGGATAGAAAGGGAGAAACTATTCGAGCGAGGGGATGCAACTTTTCCAAATAAGCATACACGTCATAATAATAAAGAGTAAAGGAACAAATTTTTTGTAAATTAACGGTACATTGAGAGTTAGAAAAGTGGTTGCGCTTCATCATCAATGCTTTCGGAAGTTTCTAAGTAGAAATACAGAAACGAGAAACTTGATTGGAGAGATTAGTACGATAACGCGTTGGTCGTCCATATATTCGAATTAAAAAATTTCTCTTCATTTTAAAATTATAAATAACCACAGAGCGAGATCCTCAAGTCCAAGATTAGAACGTAGCTCCAGAATGCCATGGTTCAGGTTAAACGAATACAGAAAACAATGGAGTGAACATTACATTTTTTCTCATATACTGAAAACAAATAAGTTTGTAACGCTGCACATCTAACAAAAATTTTTCTCGAATTCTTCAACAGATACCATAGGAGGTTTCTACATTATTTTTCATGCTTGGGACACTCGCTCATACAATCAATTACGTCAGTTGGCTTCAACGCAGAGTTATTTTATGGGTGATGTTCAGTTTTACAGGTTTGTCGAAAAAAATTGCACACAAAAATCGTAAGCAGGGAGTAAATTTTTGCGCTATTAGAACTATTAGAAACTATTTTTAAGCTACTAGAACTACAAAACATTGAAATTAAATTTAATTAAAATACCAACATATTACCTTCCCTAACCTCTGTTTCTTTTACACTTTCTAAGAACAAATTAGCACGCGACAGTAAAAAGGGGGAAAATTCACCATTTGATACAAGAAATGAAAAAATTATCTTGTGCCATGCTAGAGAATACATCGTTTGACGCAAAAAGTTTAGAAGTGGCCACCGCCATACCTCCTCTGCGGTGAGATGAGTAAGCGCCTTTATAATGCAGGTCATCCATCACAATCCCTCTCGCATAAAAAATGTCATTTATAAGAGCAAGCGGCCTCCCAACTACAGCTCGGAAAGTGGCCGACGATCTGCAGTACGTATTTAGATTCAGAGATAGAACTTTGCACCAAATACAAACCCAACTTGTTTTCCAGACCGGCCGAAAGAAGACCTGAAGATATTTTCGACTTTTTTCTTGCACCTGCAGATTCTTGAAGACCTGAAAATGTTTTCTTCTTTTATTTCACACTTGAAGATTTTTGAAGACCTAAAACATTTTCTACTTTGATTTCGCACCTGAAGATTCTTGAAGACCTAAAAACATTTTCTACTTTCATTTCACACCTGAAGACTCTTGAAGACCTAAAAACATTTTCTACTTTTATTTCGCACCTGAAGACTCTTGAAGACCTGGAAACATTTTCTACTTTCATTTCACACCTGAAGACTCTTGAAGACCTAAAAACATTTTCTACCTTGATTTCGCACCTGATGACTCTTGAAGACCTGGAAACATTTTCTAATTCCATGCACCCTGGAGCAGCGCAAATTGGTGACGTGTACACCGGCCGGAACGCAGTAATTGCGCCAGAAAACAGGGCAGCGCATGCGAGGCTGGGCCGGTCGTCGAGACTTGCGTGTAGGAGCCATGACATCGCTGTCAGAAATGCAATTGTGCGCTTTTGAAGATGCTTCATTAACGACGTCATCTTGTATTAGTGTTGCATCGTTCTTGGCAACCGCAATTTGATTGGACAACCGTTCTCGACAGCTTCATATTTTTTCAAACGATCTCGACAACCACGGATTGATTATAAGTCATTCAACCGTTCTCGACAACCATGGATTTGTTCTTTTTCAACCATTCTTGACAGCCATAGATTGATTATTTTCTTCAACCGTTCTTAATAACCACGAATTGACTATTCATTCAACCGTATTCAGTTGATAACCATTCAACCATAAATTATGAACAACGAAGGTAAAGACGAAATAAATTTCGTAACTATGAAACATGAAATACATTTCCCAAACGTGCATAAAAATAACAGAGCAGCAGTGCATCGATGCAAGCCCCTTGAAAATGACATACCCAAAATACTACAAGGTGTAGGTCAAGGCTGTATGAAAGAAAGTAGGAAGTTTCGAATAGGGCTCGTGAATGAGTGCTCAAAGACACAATTGACTTATCTAAATAAAATAAAGAAGAATTAAAATGCAAGATCATTTAATACTAAAACGGCGATGAACGCGCACAAATCACAACGTACACGGAAAATGATAAAATTCTTGCTGAATACTGTAATTTGTGACGTCGTTACACTATTTATAACGCCGCTAAATAAAATGTAAAAGAATTAAAGAACGCACACAAATCACAAAGATATGATATGCAATGAACGCGCACATATCACAAAAAAAAACACGTAAAATAATGAAATTCGTGCCGAGACCAAAAGAGTTGCACAGCGAGGTCGGTGAGCTGAGAGATCACTCTCGAGGCAGCGTTGAAATCTCCGTACATTGCAAGCAATTATCTTGTTGCCGCAAACTTCAGCGGGTCAAAATATTTGGAAAAGATGCTACCGGGATAGCGAAATTATAGAGGACGCGTTCATCAGTCATAAACGCTCCGGAGGATCCGATCCTAAGCCACAACTTTATAAGATGAAGCTCAAGACAAAAACAAATTGCCGCGATCCACTCGTGTAAGATGAAGATCAAACGCAGGTACGACGTGAAGCATATTTGCCAACATCGAAGTTGGAGGGCCAAAATTGAAAGATTTTGAGAGCGAGAATTAAAAAGTAAGCTCGCGGTGAAATTCAAAAAAGAGAAGGGAAAAAAATAAGTGGAAAAACTTGTGCCAAAATTGAAAAAAGTTGGCAAAAATTAGGCAAAAAAAACTTGGCAAAATTGAAAAATGGAAAAAATAAGGAAAAACTCCTGTTAAAATTAAAAAACGAAATGGGGAATGTCGAAAGTAACCTTTATCAAAAAGACTGTTGAAATAAATAAGTCACGAAACGTATTATCAGGTTGATTTATTACAATCACGTGAATAACACTATCCTAAAGATGTACTTCACATCAGTAAGCTGCAAAAACAACATCACGGGTTTGAGCGAATATTATATATAGCATTGCGAGGGACTCCCAAAATAACCGTACTACGCATTACAGCAACTAGGCTTCTACTTCTAGCTGGGCATGCCATGTAACTCTATCGTCACTGTTCTTTCGTTGGTGTCCTCTGACCAAGGAAACTAGAAGCTTTAGTATATTGATCATTTTTGTTCAACACTGTGACATACCATTTACTTCCCGTATGGTTTTCAGTTACTCATTTGTGTGTTCTTTGTAGGCGGCACTGCGGTAGACACCGGAAGAAGCCTGTTCTTTAGCTGATGCCTGGTAGCTGTGTGTCTTACTTGCTTCTACTTCGGACTTCGGTCGCGCAACCTAGAATGTATAATCTTCCAATTCTAATTATTCTGAGGACGGGTTCTAAATTCAATATAATATGGATGTGAGCTATGATGTACATGAAGGCTCAATATAGCCTAGTATTTGAGATGAGTTTTCAGAACGTGATTTTCAATATATTTGTATATTATTAGATTAAATTCTTGAAACGGTTATGCATGTAACGTCATGTGTCGTTTGGAAGTGTAAGGGAAGGTCGAAAGCTCTAGCTTAGGCCACTAAGAAACTAAGGAGCATCGAGAGCAGCTTTGATGTACTGAAATAGGTAACAAAACCCAGTCAATCATAAACCTTTACTTGAAAAAATACCAGTTTTTCAAGAAATAAAATAGCACTGTCCATGTATCCACGTAGATCTTTATTTTCCAGTTAATTGAACACACTTGAACCGAAAACGCAGTCCAGGACCGAGACTGTTACTTGCATTTAAAACTGAAATGCAGGCTACTCAGTACTTTTGCTCTCGAGGTGCGCGGTTTGAATTCGCTTCGCAATTTATAAAATGGCACACCCCCTTTCCCCATGCAATAGATTCAATTAATCATACCATACCTCTAAGCAATTAATCATATTAAAGAGTAAGACGTATTACAATTAATCATAACAAACCCCCAAGCAAATCATTTAAAGAGTGAGAAATATTATTGAATTATTTCATTGAAAATCACAAGCAAAAAGTAGGGCAAATAATGCTCAAGTGCAGAGTGCTACAGACATTCAGACCCCATGCATGTCTTCTACATCAAAATTATGGAGCACGAGTTCACCATTCATAAACGTATGATGAGTATGATGCGTATGATGTGATATTCATTATTTACACCCATACCAACAACCTTTTTTAAAAAAGGAATTCATATGCTCATTTTTTTGTCACCCTATCATTCAATTTTCTCCTCCGGTTTTATCATTCAAGAAATTCAACGAAACTCAGAAGCCCAGTTTGTCGGGTTATCTATACGGAGGAAAGCAACAAACTCGCCTTCCTTCCCCACTTTCCGACAAGCAGTCATGAACATATTTGGACTGTCGGCAGGGCAGGCGAAAGAAATGAGTACGTCACTCCCAGCTCATTGCGGAGTGACGCCTTTCTCAACAAACTCGCCTTCTTTACCACTTTCCGACAAGCAATCATGAATACGGACTGTCGGCAGGGCAGGCGAACGAGAGTACGTCACTCCCAGCTCATTGCGGAGTGACGCCTTTCTCAACAAACTCGCCTTCTTTATCACTTTCCGACAAGCAATCATGAACACGGACTGTCGGCAGGGCAGGCGAACGAGAGTACGTCACTCCCAGCTCATTGCGGAGTGACGCCTTTCTCATCAAACTCGCCTTCTTTATCACTTTCCGACAAGCAATCATGAACACGGACTGTCGGCAGGACAGAGTACGTCACTCCCAGCTCATTGTGGAGTGACGCCTTTCTCAACAAACGCGCCTTCTTTACCACTTTCCGACCAGCAACCATGAGCATGGACTGTCGACAGGGCAGGCGAACGAGAGTACGTCACTCCCAGCTCATTGCGGAGAACCACCACCGCAACGTTCCCATAGCCCAGCGGAACAATGGCACTCGTCAGAAGCATGCACGCGAGTTAAGCCACTCGGTACTGCGAAGGTGCACCTTCCTACTGAAGAGTTCACGCGTTAAATGCCACAAAATATGAATCACACGTCGGCGCTGGCTGCACTGAGCAAGGCCTTGTTGCTCACGTGTAATTATATACGCTACGTTATACGCTACGTTATACGCCACGTTTTACAGTACGTTGTACGCCACGTTATGCAGTGCGTTATACGCCACGTTATACAGTACGTTATACGCCACGTTATACAGTACGTTATACGCCACGTTATACAGTACGTTGTACGCCACGTTATACAGTACGTTGTACGCCACGTTATACAGTGCGTTATACGCCACGTTATACAGTACGTTAAACGCCACGTCATACAGTACTTTATAAAGTACGTTATACGCTACGTTATACAGCTGCGGACGTAAGTAAAGACGAGCAGTTGTTTCTGTGGTAGCTGTATGCATAACCGACTTCAAATTAAGACTCAAAAAACAGACTTTGGCTCTGGTTAGGCCGCCGCAGCTCGATGGGTCAGGTTGCTTTTGGAACTAATTATTGGGACTTGTTTTTCTTAAACTGGATATTTGTAACAGGTCCTATGTACAATACAGCGTGTAGTAATTTAAAATTTCGCTCCGTGTTATTGCTGAAAGCAGGGTATAGAATTTCGCACCATGTTATCACTGAAAGAAGGTTATGGAATTCTGCATGGCGTTATTACTGAAAGGAGGGTATAGAATTCTGCCTATCGTTACCAGTGAAAAAGAAGCGTGAACAGTGAACGTGACATCCATTCAAGTAAGCAACAAAGCAAGCAAATGACCACACCAAAAATGTTATTGGTTAGATAAATGTGTGGCTAGATTAGAATGTCGAGTTCGTTCATTACCAGTCACACACCAGTCCTGGTACATCACACAGCTTTACCTGATCACTTGCGTGTGTCAAGAGCCAAATCTTTTGCCAGTCACTGCACATTAAAAGAACTTGGACGATGAAAAATGGGCCTGGACGATGAAAAAGGACCTGGACGATGACAAAAAGGACTTGAACGGTAAAAAAAAAAGACCTGGACGATGATGTATGGGTATAAGGTTCAGGACGAATGTCATAATCATCAAAGTTGGGGCAAAATATAATACTACCAGGAATTACTCTGTTTCTTTTAATTGCTCTAAAGTTACTATAACACACACCACACAGAAACACCAACGACACAAACCACACAGCAACACAAGCCTCAAGGTAACACAAGCCACTCAGCGACACAACCACACGAGCCACGCAGCACCACAAATACACAAGCCACACAGCACACAACCACACAGCAGCAGCAGCAGCAGCAGCAGCAACACGAGCCACACAGCACCACAACTACACGAGCTACACAACCACACAGCGGCAGCAGTAACACGAGCCACACAGCACCACAACCACACAAGCCACACAGCACACAAACACACAAGCCACACAGCACACAAACACACAAGCCACACAGCACACAACCACACAGCACACAAGCCACACAGCAGCAGCAGCAGCAACACGGCTGTCGCAACAAGCGCGATGCTGTCGTAAGCATGCGAGGTCAGGCGAAAGCGGACGTAACTTAGATACGTTGGTGCAGTACTCGGTGCCCTTGTTCTGCCTGCGTCGCGTGCCCTTGCGGTGCACTGCGCTCTTCCAATCTACTCTAAATAAGCTCGTAGTCAAAATTCATAACCGCATTCGCACAAAAATTTCATCACCGCATTCGCACAAAAAAAATCATACCCGCATTTGCATGAAAAATTCATCACCGCATTCGCACAAAAAAAATCATACCCGCATTTGCATGAAAAATTCATAACCGCATTCGCACAAAAAATTTATAACCGCATTCACACAAAAAATCATGACCGCATTCGCACAAAAAATTCAAAACCGCATTCGCACAGAAATTTCATGACCGCATTCGCATGAAAAATTCATAACCGCATTCGCACAAAAATTTCATAACCACATTCGCGCAAAAATTTCATGACCACATTCGTACATCTAAAGATCAATTAGATGTACATTTAAGCCTTCCTATCCGCAACAAAGGCGATTCTAAGAACAGAAGGAGGAAGTACGGTTTAGTATGGGGATAAAAGAACGCGGAATCTATGCACAAGGTCCATAGAAACAGCAACTTGAGAAAGAAGTTCATGAAACAAGATAAAAGATTAGATTAGATGATAGTATAAGCTTCCCTATCCGCTGCGGAGGAGATCCAAAGAGAGGAAGGCACCATTTAGTATGGAGATAAGGGAACGCGCAATCTATGCACAAGGTGCATAGAAACAGTAAGTTGGTAAAAAAGTTCATGAAACAACATAAAAGTTGAAGAATAAAGTTGTTGGTCCTGGAAAACAAATCTAAATAAGTTTCTCGTCAAAATTCATAATCGCATCAGCACTAAAAATTCATGACCACATTCGCACATCTTGAGAAATTTTGCATCGCCCCCTGCTTTGCAAATTAATTTTAAATCAATGGAAGCTTTTCAGGTTTGAGGTTAGCTTTAAATTCCACGCGCACATTCCATGCCCAGCTTCATGGACGTGTTTATTCATGTATGCTAATTTTAGAAGATTATGCCGAAATACAAGGAACTTTAATCCAACAAATAATTAATTCATGCTTGAGAGCCCATAATGCAAAACAGCTCTTGGCGGTAGCTGCGCTTTTACATCAAAACGAGGTTTTACAGTGGTAAATAAACGATGAATAATATTAATCAACTATAATGGACTCAAAATTTTGCCTCTCATGTACATATAAGTGAAGGTTACAGGTTAATTAAAATGAGATAAAGAGCAGTATAAATCAGAAATTCTTTTCTGTTTTTCGATCCTAAAGCAAGAGGAAAAAATCGCTCACCGAAGGTAAACGATGAAAAATAGAAATGATTTTCCTGGTGAACAGTTGACTTTTTAACATTGGTTGGCAAAAATACCAAATAATGAACGATATTTTATCCTTTCACCGCAATGTGCGCCACCGGTGGCCACGGCGGGAATTTTGATAATGCTGCGCTGCTGACCGACCAGTAATCACTCAATTTTCATAAATACTTCAAGCTAAATGAAGGCACGATCCGGTTAATATTTGCTATTTGCAATATTGCTTACAACCATTGACTTTAAACTGGAGTTAAATATTGAACTTTAATTTAGCCAATTGCAATCAAAGTGGTGCGGTTTGATTAGTGTGCCCAAGGCACGCGCACAATGCTTAGCATTCGAGTACTTTTTTGAGGTACTGAACACAACAAGATGCAGTAGCGAAAGCTCAGCCAAATCATACAGGTCAGTTTAGCACCATGTACATTTCTAATACTGCCCCCGGCATGAGATGCCGTTTTTATAGTAAGACAACAGTCTCTTGATTACCGAGACACACATGAGGCCCCTAGAATCTTACGGCACCAAGCACCGTTTTTAGAAACCGTCAGAAAACTTGTTCAAAGTTTGGCAGTGAGGCGTAGAGGTAATTTAGTCGCTACTGATTTTCGATCATTTTGCGACTATCTTTCTGTGCCTGCGACCCATACTCTCCAGGTAAAATACGGTTTGGTTTTTGAATGAAGTAAAGATTTGTTCTTTGGAATGAAGAAAAGATTTGTTTTTTGAAATGAAGTCAAAATCTTTCTTTTTAATGAAGTCAAAATCTTTCTTTTTAATGAAGTCAAAATCTTTCTTTTTAATGAAGTCAAAATCTTTCTTTTTAATGAAGTCAAGATTTTGTTTTTAGGTGGAAGAAGGTTTGGGGATGACAGTGAGTGTACATAACTTGTTTACGACACCAATGACGCTAAGCACCGTATGATTCTAGAGGCCGCAGGCAAAAACCCGTCATAATGAATGGTTGATCTCCATACCTGAATTTCTAATAGGGTGTCATATTTTATGCACATATGGCGTATCATATTTCGTACTGGGACAATTAATACTCGTACGTCTGGGCCAAATAGCAAGACTCTCGTTAGAAATTCAAACTACGTAGTAGAATAGAGCTAAAGCAACCATTTTTGATTCATAAAAAAGGAGTAATGTAGGGATCAATATACGGCTGCTTCATTGTACCCAGGATTATTTAACACTTTGACTACGACTGGGCGGTTGCTTACGGTCAGTTTGGTTAGGCTAAAAGAAGTGGTTCTGAAAAACCGGCTCTTCTGCTCTAATTCATTTTTAACCTTTTTGAAAAGTGTAAAGAATACACTTGAACCATAATGTTTTACCTTCTACTCTAAAATTTATTTCGGAAAAAGTAGCAAAATAGGTGAAATGCTATTTGCATATTCCGGTACGTAAATAAGCAATTTTCCTAGTGGTACACACATGCACCACTTCGGAGTCAACGTGTAAAGTAAGATAAGCTAATTAAACCTTCCCTAACGACAACGATAGTATGTCGCAGAGAAGAAAACACCATTCAGTGTGAAACTGAGGGAACGGGGAATCGGTGCACAAAGCGTTTCCACACAAGATTCCACGCAAATAAAACAGCAGGTTTGGAAGGAAGTTCATGAAACAAGATAGAAGTTGAAGTAAGAATTAATATGTGCTGGAGAACACGAGAGCAGTGAACCGCAGATTATAGATTATTAGATTATTAGTTAGTTTAAGCCTCCCTATCCGCTACGAGGCGATCCAAAGAGAGGAAGGAGGAAGGCACCATTTAGTATGAAGTTTAGGGAACGTGGAATCAATGCAGAAAGGACATAGAAACAGTAAGATGAGAAAGAAGTTTATGAAACAAGATCAAAGTTGAAGAAAAAAGTAGTAGGTGTTGAAAAAACAGGACAGCAGTGAACCGAAAAAAAGATGGTCCGTAACAGAACAAAAACCTATTTTATTTCAACAAAAAAGAAGCCTACCTAACCCTCAGCTCGGGCCCTCACATAGTCCTCCTGGGAGCGCTAATTCCCATAGATACAACAGTTGTATCCCCCTGAGGGGAGCAGTGAACCGAAATAATATGGAATGTAACAAAACTAAAATAATATGGTCAATCACTAAACAAAAAACCTCATTGGTTTAAAGAAAAGAAGGCCTGCGTAACCCTCAGCTCAGGACGTCGTCTTTTCCTCCTAGTAGCGCTATTCACATCTAACCTAATAATCCCCGTGTGTGTTTATTTATACATTTATTTATATTTCTGTTTGGTGTCCGTTTCTTAAGAAACATAAGAAGCTTGAGTGTGCGGTATCATGGATACCGAATTCCTCAGTGTAACATTGAAGGATGGCCTTACCTCCATTGAGATGTTTGGCATTTTATCAGAATAGGTCTGTTTAGGAGAGGCTTGGTCAGATTAGGACAGGATAGGTTAGCATTGGTTAGGTAATTTTGACAGAATTTTTTCACGGGTCCACCTAGCTTAACGATGGCATTGTCCAATGAATTTCCACGGGTCCTGCTACTACCTAATAATTACCTTGGTTTACTTGTTTGGAGTCCGCTTCTTCCATTTCTCTGTCACGCTCATAAAGATAGCCATAATGACCGTATCTGTGATACGAGTTTCACAGCTGCGCAGGTACAATAATGTTTTTTATCACGGGTACTGTTAGGATGGAGATATCATTGTTGGTCATCCACGTGTGGAAAATTTGTTCAAGAAAAGTATTGAATCCCGTCATTTTTGGCGGGCCGTGCACACTAGTTAGAAATAATAGCTATATCCCACAACAACATGGCTGGAGCTCACGACAAACGGTTAGACTGGATTTCCTTAATTTCCCTGGTACAGGTACAAATTTTATCCTTAACATCACTAGAGAGGTAAGCGAGTTTATAAAAACATATTTGCAAATGAGCGTTTCGGTTTGTGAATCTCTACTCTACGGGACATCAATTCAACGACTGAAACACACACAAACACGCACTACGGCCCCAAAGGTTCACCAACGTAAATAGCTAAAATACAACTTGAGATTAAAACACACGTGATAGATGAATTTCAAAGTTCTCAATCCATTGGAAAGAAGATTCATCGTACAAAAAAATCGCATAATTTTACAAAATTGAAGAACTTGCACTAACACGTAGTAAAATGTTGAGTTAACTTAGTAGAGGTACAGAACAATATCAACAACATACGCTGTTCAACCAATGAAGATATTCAAACATATACACTGTCTCCAGCTACCGCAAGTAATCAATCATTCCACGAACGTAATTATACACTATCAAATCCGTATAACAATGTACAATTAAACACACCATTGCACTAAATTTTTTGAGAAATACCATTAACTGAGAAGCACCATAGAGAAATCTCATTTAGCGAGACGCAAAATTATGAACCAGGGATTAGGTTAGATTATTAGTTAGTTTCAGCCTCCCTATCCGCAACAAAGGCGATCCAAAGAGAGGAAGGAAGAAGGCACCATTTAGTATGGAGTTAAGGGAACGAGGAATCTATGCAGAAAGGGCATAGAAACAGTAAGACAAGAAAGAAGTTCACGAAACAAGATCAAAGTTGAAGAAGAAAGTAGTAGGTGCTGAAAAAACAGGACAGCAGTGAACCGAAAAAAGATGGTTCTCAACATAACAAAAGTATTTTATTTCAACAAAAAGAAGGCCTACCTAACTCTCAGCTCGGGTCCTCACATTGTCCCCCTGGGAGCGCTAATTCCCATAGATACAATAGTTGTATCCCCCTGAGGGGATTATGAACCAGGGCTGCACGGAATAGAATTGGATACGAAGTGTATTATTAAAACAAATGGAAGACGAAACTGAGGAGCACATTAACCCAATTGTGTTGATGTACGAAACTGAGGAGCACATCAACTCAATTATACGTCGAAACACGGAACTGAGAAGCACATTAACCCAATTATGTATTGAGGTACGAAACTGAGGAGCACATCAACCCAATTATGTGTTGAGGTAACCTAAACCAGAAGAAGGGAGCCCTTCGACATGGAGCGAAAGGAGACAACATTGGGGTGACTCTTCCCAAACACGGCCCGTCATCCAAAAGTTAGTAGTGACACGCAAGGACTCACCACGCATAACTCATGACTAACGATTGCATCTGCTGAGTTTCTTAGGGTCATCGTTGTTAATGATCAGTCAAAACGCGCGGTCCCACTTCCAAATGCATTCCTGAACCGGCGAGCAGTCACTCCATTCTAACGTGAGATCCGTTCATGTTTGGTTTCCAGTTATGGTGCATATGGTCCGCCTGTCCTAGAGAAGCTTGCTAGCAAGTGTAAAGTCATACGCGCGCGCACACACTCACGTGCACAAAGCACCGATGACAGGGGAACACTGGGACAAATTCCAGGATTGTTATTCGGTCTGACGCTCAAGATCTGGAGTCACAGGAATTTCACGTCTTGAAAAGTGTATCAGTCGTACACAGGCAAGCCTGATTTCAATGTCACATCCTGACAACAACTACCCCCAAATTACACCAATTTTCAGCGAAGTCAAGGCGCAAATGAAGCTATCGCGAGGAAATATCGAGATAAAGTTCTGGGTATTCCAAGAATCTGGCAACACCGCACTGGCGCCAAGAACAACCCACCAACTGCAGGTAACCACAGCGCGCCAGCCAATGGCAGGCGCCGTAGAGCTGCATGGAACAACTCGCAACGAAGGAAGCGCGGTTGTCCAATTTGCAAGGCGCCGAACACAGTTTCAGCCGTAATGCACTTGGCTCGCTAGTTCGCAGTTATTCACCAGCCCGTTGAAAGTTCAAACAAAATTGCACGCTGTAAACGATGATCATTCACCGCACGCACGCTCGCACAGTTCACAAACAATTTCGCTAACGCAACTCCTAAATATGTTGGGGTAGAGGTATAAAAATGAACAATGTAGCGTTTGAGAAATGTTTTGCTTGTATGAGAGAGAGAGAGAATATTCCATTTCTATGCAGATGCCTTATACATGATAGACACATTCTGTACTGCGAACAGATGTTGACATTTTACACTCATTAATTTACGGGACTGATTAATTCGATATTGCGACTATGTTTGACTCCAGTTAGCATTGATTTTTAAAATTGTTTGTAATATAAAAAATTATTCAAATGATCTTCCCGCCACTGAACGATAAATATTACACTTCAAGCCAAAATTATCCCTATTTCTCACGTTTTTCTGTGAGCTAATATTCAAAATAAATAAAAACAAAGGCTTCAATACGAGTTACAAATTTCTTTTAACACTATGAGTTGACCTCACGTTAAATGATGCCAATAACTAATTATACGAGCGTACACACTAATTCAGAACACAAAATTTAAAAATTTCCCCATTGAAGTGTCCCCAAATGCGTGCCGAGCTCTCTCCTAAGGGACAAGAAATTCTCATTCATTAAAGAGAATCAAATTAAGTTTTGCTTCGTTAAAAGGCTACCTCAAAAGGGAACATGCAAAAAATTAAAATGCGGTGATCACGATTGATTTAAGGGACAACCGCGTTCGTCAGTGGCTCGAAATCAAGTTTTTGTCACATTCCTCGAATTAAATAAACTGTAGATCTTTGAGCAACCTCTCAGGGGGCCACAATAAGTTGCCTAGTTCATGGCTCGGGAGGTTCGTTTGTCAAGGTTCATTATAAACACAAATCCAAGTTCAATTTACATTCATCAGCAAAATCTTACATCATGTACAGAGAGCCGTAAAGAGACAAGGGCAGAACCGACAAATTGATCAGATGTTTGAACAGCAAATGGGCAGCTCTATTTGTGTGTACTTGTGAAGGTAAGTCAAAACTTTCGGCATCAGCACGATCAGGAATAGCCTCCCTTACCACAACAAAAACGTCTAAAGAGAGTAAGGATGAAGGCACCATTTAGTATGGAGGCAAGCGAAGGTAGAATCTATGATCGCAATTAGTGATGTACTGATGTATCGGTATCGGCAAGTATCGGTCATTTTACTGGTATCGGTATTGGTATCGGCAAAATCCGGCCGATACTTTACCGATACTTTCCCATAATACGTATTTTATCATAAAAATGAAAGTCATAAATCATGAAAGTAAAGGTATAATCAAATAAAGAGCCTATTCATACCTAGTAAATTAGTTATCTAACTGTTGAATTACAGCGTTTAATCAGGCCCGCTAATTGAATTTATAACTTTGAATTCCCGATGAGTCACGTACGGTCAGTAAATGAGAGCTATGTTCCGTGAATAGTTACACGCAACAGCGACATAAAATTGTTATACTTTTACAACTAAAACCTATGTAGTTTGACCCAATTTCCATTTCTCAAAGTATATGACAGGCTAACAAAAACCATACCAATAAAATGAAGTTGAAGGTGCATTTTAAAGTTTTTGTAAATTTAATAAGGAAGTAGCCGAAAATTCTATTTTAATTTAGCTTGTAAATCGTCAAATATTACGAAGCTAATAATTTTATTTTAATTTAGCATGTAAATAGCCGTACATTGCGAATCATGCATTTTTCTTCTATTTTAAGACATTTGAAAAATTCACGAACAATCTTATAGTTGGTTGCGTGTTTGCGGATCTTTTCGGTTATGGGGCCTATCGAATTTTAATGTTTGCTTTTCGCCAAAGTATGTATTTTGGTGTGAAAAACACTAAAATGAAAATCATTTTGTGGACAAATTATCCATTAAGTGTTCCTAACCTAACCAAGGGTATAATTTCAAACACCTCACTGTTAATCATAGTGATAACTTCGTTGACCCTGTAACAGGTGCACACACTCAAATGATTGAGAGTGTATGACATAGTCTAAAAATGAAAAAAACGTCAGGGAGGCACTCACCGACAAATGATAGATTCCTGTCTGTGTGAGTTTGCGTGGAAAATACATACCGAGAAACACCAGTTTTTTCATAAAATATTAATGGAAATGAGCTTAATGAATAATTTCTCCACAAAACGGTTATCATTTTCGTGTTTTTCACACCAAAATACAAACTTTGGCGAAAAAAAAACCTGAAATTCGATGGGCCCCCAAACCAAAAAGAGCCGTGTTTGCTTCTGCACATTGTGTGTTAGTACATACACATACTGCTTGCGTTCACGCTGCTNGGTTATTGACTCATACCCTTTGGGGGTTATTGACTCAAACCCTTTGGGGGTTATCGGCCCATGAACTTTTCAGGGGTTATTGCCTCATGAATCCTTTAGTGAATTATTGGCTCATTGACCCTATAGGGGTTATTGACTCATAAATCGTTTAAGGGTGGGTTATTGACTCATAAATCGTTTAAGGGTGGGTTATTGACCCTCAAGTTCTTTAGGGGTTATTGACCTAGAAGTTCTTTAGGGGTTATGGACCTATAATTATTTGAGATATTATTGACCCATAAATTCTCAAGGGTTGTTGGCCCATAAATTCTTAAGGAGTGGTTGACCCATCAAATCTTTAAGGGTTATTGACCCATAGAGCTTGAAAAAGTTATTCCCATGTAAATGCTTAGGGATAGTTATCGACCCGAGAACGCATTGGAGATCTTTAACCCGAAGGTTCTCTAAAAGAGAGCTGGATCGCACGTCGAGTTTGCCACGTGTTTGCCAGTTTCTCTCCAAGGAATTGTTAACTGCGATGCACAACACGTTAACTGCGATGCACAACACGTTAACTGCGATGGATTGAACTGAAGTTCAATATTCAATTACAATTTAAAGTCAATTGTGGTAATCAGCTTTGAAAATAGCAAACATTAACTGGAACGGGCCTTCATTTAGCCTTCATTAAGTATTAATAAAAAATGAGTTGAGTGACTTCAGGTCGGTCAGCAGCACTGTGAAAATCACCTAAGTGACCACCGGTGGGTCACTTCGGAGGAAATGTGTTAAGAATCGTTCCAAATTTTTCAGAAGGTAAATAAATTATTATTAAAAAGATTAAAAAGTTATTGTATAGTTATTAAGAAGATAAAATTTCTATGTATAACAATTGACGCCATTAAACAAGGTTTGATGCGCTGACCGCGATGGGTTAGTCTGAAGTTCAGTATTCAGCTCGAATTTAAAGTCTGTTTTAGTAAGCAATTAGTTGAGAATTGCTTACTACTGGGTTGTGCCTTCATTTGGCTTTGATTAAATATTTATGAAAATTGAGAATGTGATTACTGGTAGGTCAGAAGCGTTATGAAAATTCCCTTCGTATTAAAGCGTGTATGTTTAATTGAACCATGACGAATATAACAGATGAGAACGATGACAAATACAAGAAATTACATGATTTTCCTGATCATGTTGGGAGATTTTGAAATGCAAATGTCCTAGATTTTGAAATGTAAATATCTTCAATTTTGAAATGCAAGTGTTTTTAATATTGACTTGCAAATGTCTGTGTTTTTAAATTAACATTGCTGAACATAACCTGAGTGTATCTGAAAATTGTTCTCTTTTTGGCGTAATTGCGTTTCCATTTTGCACGCGCGATAAAGTATTTTTTCTTGTGAATGCAAAAATGTATTTTTTCTTGTCAATGTAAAAATGTATTTTTCTTGTCAATGTAAAAATGTATTTTTCTTGTCAATGTGAAAAAGTATTTTTCACAAGTTAGGATGGCTACAAGCTCCCGATGATGCCTCTTTGAGTCCATTTTGAACGCCGGCCACCAAGTCTGTAATTGGGACTACAGGGCGGGGCCGATCGGCCTGGTTTTGTAACAAGTTTTTCTCTCAAATTTACGGCTCGTTTCAAATCCTCTGTAATTATCAACCAGCGGTGGCTCTACTTACGGAAGTGATCTACGCATAGCAATTGTGGTATGCGCTGCGATCTCTTCTGGGCGTCTTGTATAAACTTGGATGATTTCTAACGCTGCTCCCGCGATAACCATCCTTCTGTTTCTCTTCTTCTTTTACGACCGATCTTGACTGCTCAAACTTTTCTCCTTGGAAATTTATTAGGATACATTTTTATAGAACAAAAAATTCCGTGCTTTAAACCCTTGCATGGAAAATTATCTAGCTTCTCTTTCTTGTTGGCAGCGAAAATAATGCATTCGTTGAACGGACGTGATTAGCTCCCTCGCCTAGTTTTTTTGGGTTGACTGATGTAGTTAGTGCTTCAGGGGGTACCCAAGTTTTAATGCGAGAATAGTTCTAAAAAATTACAAAGTGCGCTAATTATCATACATATGACCATTTTTTGTAAAAGTTTGGTATTATAATACTTTCTTCTAGGTAGAAATTGTGTAGATGAAAATTGATATTTTACCTCTTCGTGTAGCATAAACTGGGATCCTTGTTAGTTGATTGACATTGTTGACTACGTTTTGGTGCAAATGTGCGCCACTAGGTATAGATATATTGCTCATTTACGTATCAGTTTCAATTAATTGCATTACGATTTTACTATTTTTTTCAGAAAAGATTATAGAGTATATGGTGAAATGTCGTGCAATTATGTTTTTCCCATTTCTTAGAAAGAATGGAAATGTAATCGTACAGGAAAATCGATTTTTTGACTCTACTACCTACAACCTAGTCCAAACAACCGAAACCACCTCGCAAACGTTGTCAACAGGTTAAGCATTTTCGCATAATCATTCAATTCTATTTAGCTAAGCCAAACATTACTGTTCATTCTAGTTGTTCCAAAAAATACTGTTTTGTAATTCTGACTGATCCTAACATTTTTATGGTTACGAGTTTTAGTTTTCATTGTATTCTTTTAATTTACTATTATTGGTAGCAGTTTGTTTAAAAAACCTCTTATTCGATTCTAGATTTATCATTATCATAGTATAAAAGGGGGATAATGTGTAATTAAATGGTTGATTTTAATGAAAGATAGATACTGAACAATTCATATGATGGAAGTAAAGTGAAGAACACATTCTAACACCTAATCAGTGACCACCGGTGGATCCCTTCAACGTGTTAAAATACACCAATATCCATGTTTCTTACTTCAGTAGTAAAGTTAAAGTTTGTTCATTTCATCTAGGTAAATAATTTTTAATGATCGTGATATTCTAAAAAAATATTGTGCGTCATTTAATTTGATTCAACTGAATAATTTATAATAATCCTGTTGTTCTAAAAAACATCGTGCGTCATTCTTCTGTTTTATTGTACAAAATATTCCTCATTTTTATATTTTTTGGACGAACACATTTTCGAGGTGTCGTTCGGTATTAGACCCCCGTCCTTTCTGAAGGACATTAGGAAACCACATCGATCTCATTTTCTGAATGCTTCGATGAAAAGTTCACATTTACTGGGTTTTTCATTTATGATAATTTAAGAGAAATAACCGTATATGTCATTCAAGACGCAAAAACTTGGCCGTTTTAGGGCAATTCGAGAAATGGAATGGGTGTTGTAAGAGCGGACGTATCGTGCGTGCGACTTCCATCACACGTGTGTCTTCTTTGCCACTAATTTGTGATCTGTCTCATGTTTCTTCACGATACATGAGCGATATTTCCTCGCGATAGCTTCATTTGCGCCTTGACTTCACTGAAAATTGGTATGATTTGGGGGTAGTTGTTGTGAGGATATGATATTGAAATCAGGCTTGCCTGTGTACGACCGATACAAGCCGACTGCAGCAACTGCGGAAACGTAGTGAATATGTTAAGTTAGTCATTTTTGAAGTGTATTCAGTATGAATTAAAGCCACGGGAGAAAATTCATAATGAAAAAACTTAGCTAAAATACAACATTGGTAACTGAATTTCGATGAATTGTAAACTGCATTGAGATAATGATTGAATTCCAATGAATTATACTGAATTCGTTACGTTGCGGCGCTGTTTTATTATGATTGCGTCTTGAATTGATTTGCCATGAGGCGAGAGTAGATGCAGCGATCGAAATAAAATGTTAAAGGCGACTCCGAATTGCAGAGCATGGTTAGAAAATTAATGACATTCACATGCAAGCGGCGGGAGAAATTCAAGCAAAAAGAAACCCCCAAAATTGGGCAGAATGTTTTAGACGGTGGTCATTTAGTAGGATTCATGTCAGGACTACAGAACTTTCAGAATTTTATGACCACCTAGCGGCACCTTTTTTTTTGTTGACTACAACCGGCGGAAAATGGAGGCGGACGTAGAACTCAGAGGTCACGAGTAACAATTTGTGAGCGGGGCTCCCGTCGAGCCGCAATGTGCGTTGCTGTTGTCAAGTGCGTTACTTTATTGCTGGGTTGAAGTGCTTGTTGCCCACCGCTTTGTATTTCTAAATATGTTCAGGTGCGTCACTTTATTGCTGGGTTGAAGTGCTTGTTACCCACCGCTTTGTATTTCTGAATATGTTCAGGTGCGTCACTTTATTGCTGGGTTGAAGTGCTTGTTACCCACCGCTTTGTATTTCNAAAGGGTTCGAGTCAATAACCCCAAAGGGTTCGAGTCAATAACCCCAAAGGGTTCGAGTCAATAACCCCAAAGGGTTCGAGTCAATAACCCCAAAGGGTTCGAGTCAATAAACCAAAAGGGTTCGAGTCAATAACCCCCAAAGGGTTCGAGTCAATAACCCCCAAAGGGTTCGAGTCAATAACCCTTTAAGCCGCCGAAGTAGCAAAATTGGCCTTAAATTTTCTCCTGCAAAACAAGGCCCAACATCGATCCTGGCATCGCAGTTTCACACCGGTATTGAAATGCGAACACGTAGTGACGGCATCTTAGCCTCGATTTTCTATCGATTTTGAGTCGCAGAACAGAAAATCTTACAATAATTACTGTCAAGTAAAACGCTAATTTCTTTGAGCTTTTGATTTGTTGATGAACCAAACACTAATCACCCTGGTGATTCTGCCGTAGCCTATCCTGAACTACAACGAAACTACAGACTCGTAAAAGAAATACATTTCTCCTCGGCGAGACTACAGCGTAGTTGAGCCAAAAATAAGGTCTCATCAGCGACCTTAAACAGTCTGCTGATCTCTCAATTACCTCGTAACATTCAAAAAATGTAAAAAAATTCATTTCTAAAATCATCTACGTTGCATCCTAAAGAATGGCCATAAACCCATCTGATGTGATCATAATTCTTCTAAGAAACTACGTCAATGTCAATGAGGTAGCATAGTCTACATCTTCCACCATCACACCTGATGGATTTAAACGAAAGTTCCTTAAAAAACGTGGGGTGCTACCTAGGGGCCCACTGAAATATGAGGTTTTATATTTTTGTCCATTGTTCAACACAAAATTCCAATGAACAAACGAGGGATACAAGCTACAGATGCGCTGAGGTTACCGAAAATATCGGGAAGGAACTACCAAGCGTTGTTGAACGCCCATAAACCAGCCAACTTCGAACCGAGTTTTAACACGTTGACTGTGATGGGTTAAACTGAAGTTCAATATTCAACTCAAATAATTCAAATTCAAAAGTTGTTAGCAATTTTATTAATATCAAACATTAGCTGAGTGAAGTAAATACCATTAATTTTTAAAGATTGTTAAAACTTTTTCCCCAACGACCAATCGATGGGTCGTTTCGCTGCAGAAAGAACTTAACCACTACCCACCGATGGGTCGTATTGCAAGCAACGTGGTTATGGCTGCGCACTTTCGAAGCGAAGATTTCTCTCGCCTGCTTTGCCGCCGCGCGGACAAAACACAAAAGGGCAGTAGCAGACTCCCAAAAATGATGCCAAAAAGCCGTCCAACCAACATGTCCACAGCAAAATTTCCGCCTCATCAGCTGAAGTGAAATCTCCGCCTGATACGCTTGAGCAAAAGGTAGTTTTGAGTTGGCAGCACCCAGGCACCCCTGACACGTGTCAACTGAAATAAATGAGGTGTGGTTAATCTGAGACTTCAGAATATTACTTAAGCTTTGGATTCAAAAATATTTTTGCTATGGTAAGATTTAGAAATATTTTAAACCGAAGACATACAATGATCAGGTGCTGCTATAGCATCAGATCTACCTCTAGCTAACACTACAATGCGAGGTTAGGTTACTAATGGATATTACTTATTTTCAGAGATGTTATGTAGCAATAAACACTAAATTCGTACATCTCATTGAACTGCTCCTGGGTAGGCGATATAGTGCGGTAGATCTCACGCTATAGCAACACCCATGCAAATTATGTGTTACTATAGCGTGAGGTCTACCACATTATAGCATGAGATCTACCTCTAGCTAGTACAATAGCATGAGGTTAGATTACTAATGGAAATCACTTACTTCCATACATGTAATTTAGCGATAAACACTTCATTAATACGTCTCAAACTGCACCTGGGTAGGCAACATACGACGGAAAACCTCAGGCTATATTAATACCTCAGGCTATAGTAGTAAATGCAGTTTTTGAGTTGGCAGGATCCACGCAATCCAGGCACATGCATACCGAGATGAATACGATGCGGTTAAACCGAAGACAAACGATAATCTATCTCCCTATTCCTGTCTGTTCCGCATGATTTTGGGTTAAAAATCCTATTTAGTTGACTTTTTCTCAACGCATCTTGGCGCAGTGAAGAGAAAACAAAGCTCATTGTCAGCTCATACACTTCCAACCACCACCGTCGTGTAATGGCACCGTGCGAGCCTGGCAAAGCGCAACATGTTACGCAATTAAAAATATAAAAATGCAAGGCATTTCCAAGAGATTGATTGATTGATTATACGATTTCAAGAAAGTTTTGGCCTCCCATTATTGCCAAGAGCTTTAGTTTATAATTCACGTCTGTTCGCCTCCACCCGGCGATCGTCCTGGAAAGCTACCGCCCGCACTTCACTGTTGCCGACAACAAACTAGCCTTAACTAAATACTTCGAATATTTGTTCAATTGTAATTCTTTTAACGATGAAATTGTTGCGTTACTTGCAGGCTACAAACAAAAGTTCTTATCCGCAGATTATCGCTGATAAAATTAACTAATCGCAGGCAAAATTAACTAATGACGGACAAAATTAACTAATCGCAGGCCAAAAGTAACTAATCGCAGGCCAAAAGTAACTAATCGCAGGCCAAAAGTAACTAATCGCAGGCCAAAAGTAACTAATCGCAGGCAAAAATTAACTAATCGCAGTCAAAAATTAACTAATCGCAGATAAAACTAACTTATGACGGACAAAATTAACTAGTCGCAGGCAAAATTTATAGAAATCACAGATAAAATTAGAAAATTGCAGATAAAGTTATAAATATAATGTTGCTTAAATAGCTGCCTAAGAACAAGTCGTTCGCTTTCATCCAGAACCACTCTGGTCAGAACACAACAGTGGTACCAGCACCATTTTCTAGCTTTTGAGGGGAAGGAAGAGATTTTCCCAATAACCTCACCATCCCAATAATCTTCCTGTTTGAATCATTCTGGGCAGTACCAGGACCACTTCCAAGATTTTGAGGGCAAGGAAGAGATTTTCCTAAATAATCGCACCTTCTCAATTACATCATTTCCTGTTTGAACCATTTCGGAGTAAGAGATTTGCGGCGTCGCTCCCCCAACACCACAGAATTGAAACCCCGAAAGGCCCGTCAAAAAATCATGGGGCAAAGAAGAGATTTTCCAAATAATCGCACCTTATTAATTCAATGACCTTCCAATTTGAACCATTCTGGAGTAGAAGTTTACGCTTTCCTCCCACAGAATGGAAACTCTGAAGAGCCCGTCGAAAGCCATGGGAGGAAACTCGTCACATGTTGCGTAATGCGCGAAGCATTTCCAGGACAACTCGAGCTTGGGATTTCCACTAGGAGGGAACATTTCGAATAATTACAGCCCGTGATTCTTTATAATAATGATCACAGAGGGAGAATTGTAATCATTGCTCAACTTCAATCAATCGGCAGTTGAAAAAGCAAAACAAAATGCTCAAAGTAACCTGGTGGAACATTCAATCAGAGTAAAAATACTTCAATAGCTATATTAGATCATCATGGTTATTTTAAGCTCCCCTATAACAGCTAGAGGTGTTCCCAAGAGAAAAAAGCACCATTTAGTTTGGGATCAAGGAAGCGGTGAAGCCATGCACAGGACGTGTTACCACACCCTACGCATAGAAAAACAGGATAAAAAGAAAATTAATGAAGCAAGATGAATAACAAAAGAAAGTGATCAGTCCTGAAAAAAAGACAGCAGTCAACGGTAAAATAAAGTCTGTAATAAATAAATAAAAACTATTTCAGTAGACACGTTGCTTGCGATACGACCCATCGATGTGTGCTCAAGTTCTTCCAGCTGCGAAACGACCCATCGATGGGTCATTTGAGAAGATTTAACAATTAAAAAAAAATCATTATAATTAATGAAACCAGTTGATGTTTGGTATTCTCAAAATGGCTAACAACTTTTAACTTTATATATGATTTGAATACTAAACTTCAGTTTAACCCATCACAGTCCACGTGTTAAAGTAAGGTCGACTTAACCTTCAGATAAGAGCTTACACCTTCTCTCAGGAAGCTCTAATTCTTGTAGACGCAATAATTGTATCACCCTGAGGGGAGACTTGAACAGGGCAGCAAGCCATAAGGCAATGAAAACGTTAGCCAAACGAAGATTGATTTTTTTTGCGGCAAAGCACGTGGCCAAGATTTTCTGTTCACACTGCGACAGACGCAGATCAGAGACTATTTGGTGCTGCTATAGCATGAGATCTACCTCTAGCTAGTACTATAGCGTGAGTTCTACCACACTATGGCAAAAGATCTACCTCTAGTTAGTACTATCGCGTGAGGTTAGCTTACTAATGGATACTAATTTCCATACATTTAATTTAGCGATAAAAATTAATTTGTACATCTCAAACTGCACCTGGGTAGACGGTGTATGGCGGTAGACCTCAGGCTATAATAGCATCGATTATATTATAATTATTCCCCAAGTCAGCAGCAACCAACACGTCGCTTCTGAAGGAGTTAAAGCAGGTACAGAGGTCGTTGCTGCGGCAATGATCGGCAATTTGGTCCCCATTGCAGGCATTCGTTCATTGAACACGTTCACTGGCGAGGCCGCCCATTTCCTGAAGGTAAGCTTGTGAATAGCAGAGTTTAAAAACCGACTCAACTGCTCGGAAAAAATGTATCTTTCCTGAGAGATGTGAAAATGTAATGGTATGATGATATTTTAACTCGTATGCATAAATCTTCTAAATAAATGATGAAATGATTAAAATGCTCTTCATTCACACTGAACGAGCAATTTACCTAGTGGTACTCTTATGCCCCAATAAGCAGTCAACGTGCAGACATGTTCCCCGCGTATTGGGCCTCAATGGGTAAATTGCTCATTCCCGTACCGGTAGAAATCAATAACAATTTCATTCATGTTCCACAACCTTTTTAAAAAATACCTGTTATTACACGAGATGAAATATCGTACGATAGTGTTTTTCATATTTGTTACCAAGAGTAAAATTGTATTCGAGCAGTGAAGTCGATTTCCATATTCTGCTACTTGCAACCTAACCAAACCAACCGCTAACAACCGCAGAAACGCGGTCAACGAGTTAAACTACTCGTTATAAGTGCTACAGGGTTATCGCATTTTGTACTACGCAATCTTACTAAATTCACTAAATTAAATCCACTAAATTGACTCCCGTCATGTGCAGGTTTTTGTTCGTAAGAATGAACCGCGCGTGGTCACAAATGATCGCGTCAAGAGGCAAGCGTACTCTCGTAGAATGTCGCGATTTAACAGAAACGATCCCGCGTATAACTGTGACGCTCTCCTATATAAAGACTTGATAGGCGACGAGGACTCAAGGGGTACAGTTATATCCCCTAGGGAATCAGTGCCAAAACTCAAAGATATGTTCAGGACGTAGCAAAACACGTGTGTTAGATCAATCAACGATAGACTTTTTTCGGGGTCGTCAAACACTAAAAGCGAATAAAAATGCCTAGCTTTCATCCTAGAACGCCCGAAGGAGGTCCACTTAGCTCTGAATACAGGGCACGGATAAGGGTACAAAAAACCAGGCACCGAATAGCTAGCCGTAGACCACCTCGGAATGTGTGGTAGTCCGCTTCTACGCAACAAAATGAGAGCAAGCGAACGAGAAGTAGTTGATCTGTATATATAAATTGGAAAAATATTGATCAGTTGATCCTGTTCATAAAATTTGAAAAAAAAATATTGACGCACATTTGAACAAGTTGGATACATTTCAAATACGTTGAAATTAATAGCCGTAGACCACCTTGGAATGAGTAGTAGTCCGCTTCTATACGCCAGAATGAGAGCAAACGTACGAGAAGTAGTTGATCCAGTATATAAAATTTGAAGATAATTACGCATATTATAACAAGTTGAAAGCATTTTAAATACGATAAATTAATAGCCGTAGACCACCTCTGAATGTGTTGTACATAGTCCGCATCTACGCATCAGAATGAGAGCAATGGTAGGTGAAATAGTTTATCCTGTACATAAAATTGGAAAAAAAGTATTGACAAAAATTTTAAAAAGTTCAATACATATCAAATACGATGAAATTGATAGCCGTAGACCACCTTGGAATTTGTGGTAGTCCGCCTCTACGCGCCAAATTGAGAGCAATCGTACGAGAACCGACAGAAAAGTATTTGATCCTGTATAAAAAAAAATAGGGAAAAAATATCGACGCAAATTTGAACATGTTGAAAATATTTCAGACACGGTGAAATTAAAGGATTGATTAATTATAAATTACTTTTAGCCTCCATTAGCACAACAAACATGTTCAAAAGGAAAAATGAAAGTACCATTTAGCATGAAGTTAAGAGAACACGGAATCTATGTGATATTAAAGGAACAAGTCAAAGTCAGTAGGGATGCTATAGGAGAGAAATAGTGGGTCAAAAATGTTGATACTTGAAATCATAGGAATATTTATCAGGCCGATTGAACTAGCTTTACTCTCCCTATCCGCAACAAAGGCGTTCTGAAGAGAGGAAGGATGAAGGCACCATGTAGTATGGAGTTACACAGTGTTTACCCAAACTCAAAAAGGATAAATGTTGTCAGTTCCCCGAAATATCAATGAAATTGCCCTAGCGTGGGCCTTTTACGTTCAAGTAAACGCCTACTTCTTTGTTTCAAATAAAAAATAACGCATCTTCAAAAATGCTTGCTCATATATTAAATTCTTGTCCTAACTTATTAGAAACTGATTGAAGGTTTGAAAAAATAATAATCAAATTCAATTAAGAAGTTTTTAAATGTGTTGCACGAACTACGTGCTTGAGCTTAATGGAAATTAAGAGCAGATTACACGTGCAAAGCTTCTGGGACGTCTAAAAAACAGATTCTTCAATGCCATTGATTAACCTTATTTTAAAATTTGTTTTAAAATGTCGTAATTTATTTGTTATAATTTGTCAATGACTTGTTAAATTACGAGTTGAATTGCTTCTAAATTCAGTAAGTTACTCTGAACTGGACGCACTAGCGATCTTGACACTTGAGTTACCGTCAGTAGACGAAGGGTTAAGGGAACGCGGAATCTTTGAACAAAAAAAAAATCCTCTCTGCCTCGAAACAATATAAGGCTATGAACCAAGATAAATGATGAAGAAGACAGTTAGCGGTGCTGAAAAACAGGACAGCAGTGAACCGTAAAAATGTGATCGTTAACGAAACAAAAAACCTATTTTATTTCAACAAAAAGTGTGCGTACTGAACTCTCAGCTTGGGACATCACATTTTCCTCATACAGTACAGTAGTTGCATCACCCTGAGAGGATTTTTCACCGTAGTACTCGATAATTTGGTCATTAACGGTTACATGCACTCGAGTAAAATGATTACTTTCAAAATGAAATCAAACCTTATATTTCTTAACTGAAAATGATTCAAAATTGAATTGAAAATAACACGGATTTAAATCAAAACTTAAACAAGCTGTCTTGAAATTTCTGCACCAAATGTGCCATTTGTCTTTCACATAAAATTAGTTCTTTACGATTCCCTGCAATCAAAATTGTAATACTTTACATCAAAGAATAAGGCATCAGGTTACGAAGACAAACTGTAAAGTTAGCCGATAAAAACATTGTTAAAACTCTCTACACACAGACATGTCGATACACAGTTGAATTGCTACCATCATAAAAGAACCGTACAGAATTCGCCACAATTTCAGGTATGTTACAAACACAAATTAGATTAGTCGTAAGTTTTAGCCTCCCTACCCGCAGCAACAAATGCGATCCAAAGAGAGGAAGGAGGAAGGCTCCATATAGTATGGAGTTAAGGAAACGCGGAATCTATGAAGAAAGGGTATGGAAACAGGAAGTTGCGAAAGAAGATTATGAAACAAGATCGAAGTCGGAGAAGAAAGTAGTAGGTGCTGAAAAACAGGACAGCAGTGAACCGAACAAAAGATGGTCTTTACCATAACAAAACATTTTCTTTCAACAAAAAGAAGGCCTACCCAACTCTCAGCTCGGGCCCTCACACATTTTTCCCCTGGGAGCGCTATTTCCCATAGATACCATAGTTGTATCCCCCTGAAGGGGTTACACACTTAGAGACGACAATTATGTTAGCATAGTGTAAAACGTAACCCTATGTAACTTCCGTTGTTATCAATAATCCCGCGGGGAATAATGGATATTCGCAGTCATTACTGAATCAAATCAATATTAACGAACCTTCGTTTTAGCCGTTGATACATGATATCAGAAGTTGTCATTTCTGTTAACCTGGCGATTCTGCGCAAAGTAATTTTTCCTCGAGTTACCACGCAGAAAATATTGGACCAACCGCTCAGTTCCAGGGCAGTAGCCACAATCCCAGAAGGACGTATGCAAACACTCTGACAAGCTGAGGCTATAAATTGGCTAACGAGGCACCGTTTCTTGCGTGCACTCCAGTCTCGCCTCAACTAATTGCTCTCGAACTGAGCGCTCCAATATTTTTAGCGTGGCAGCTCAAGGCAAAATTACTTTGTGCAGAATCGCCAAATTAACAGAAGAGACAACTTCTGAAATGATGAGACATTAATTAATAAAATGAAGGTTTCGTTAGATTAACACACTGACTGTGTGTATTGGGACGTATATGTACCACTAGGTAAATTGCTCATTCACGTAACGGTATAAATGAATGAAATTTCATTTGTTTCGCGACCATTTAAAAGAATGAATGTTTTCATACGAAGTAAACTGCTATCGTGCAATTGTATTTTTATATTAGTTATGAAAAGCAGAACTGTTTTCCAGCAGTAAGTCGATTTCCCAAGATTAGATGTTAGTTTAAGCCTCCCTAACCGCTTAAAAAAAACGTTCTAAGAATAGGAAAGAGGACGGCACCAGTTAGAATGGAGATGAGGGAACGTGGAATCTATGCAGAAGGGGCATAGAAACAGTAAGTTGAGAAAGAAGTATATGAAACAAAATAAAAGTTGAAGAAAAAGGTAGTAGGTGCTGAAAAACAAGACAGCAGTGAACCGATAAAATATATGTTCCGAAACGCAACAAAACAAAAGGAAGGCCTAGCGCGAGACCTCACATATTCTCTCTGGGAGGGCCAATTCTCATAGATACACTTGTTTCTCGCTGAGGGGATGCTGGACGTTTCCAAAGACCTACAGTCATTTCCGTACACCAAATGAATCGTGCGTATTTTCATGACGTTGCTGGAAATTATTCAAGATCAACAGTTATTTTCATACGCAAAACAATCCGAGGTGATTTTCGCACAACTCCGCTGGAAGTTATAAACGATCTACGGTCATTTCCATGCGCCAAATAAATCGTGCTTATTTCCATGACTACTGAAAGTTATTAAAGATCTGCTGTTATTTTCATACGTAAAATAAAATAAAATATTTTCATACGTAAAATAAATCGTGATTATTTCCATGACTTTAATGGAAGTCATTTAACTTCTATCGTCATTTTCACACGGCAAATGCACCGATATTACTTTCATGACTGCTGGAAGTTATTCAAGTTCTACGGTTATTTTCACACACAAAATGAAATGAGGTTATTTACATGAGCTAAATGAACAGAGGTTATTTTCATACGCAAAACGAACAGGTTATTTTCATCCGCAAAACGAACCGAGGTTATTTTCATACGCAAAATGAACAAGTTATTTTCATCCGCAAAACGAAACGAGGTTATTTTCATACGCAAAATGAACAGGTTATTTTCATCCGCAAAACGAACCGAGGTTATTTTCATACGCCAAATGAACAGGTTATTTTCATACGCAAAACGAACCGAGGTTATTTTCATACGCAAAATTAACCGATGTTATTTTCGCACGACTCCGTTGAAAGTTACAGACACTAGGGACAAAAAGAGGCCCCATTTCGACCAGTGAGGTGCACGCACCGCTGCACACCCCCAAATGTCAAGCGGACTCGCAACAAAAATTTGCCCAAAATGACGGCACAGCTTCAGGGCCTAGACGTTCATAAGAAGGGATATGAATTTCAGGTATGCGTAGTTCAATGGACGCGTAGTATCAATTAAGCAGAGAAAACAAGATGAAATAGACAGTGGAGATCTTGAATTTCGTAACGCGCATTCAATCCTAGAACTGCTGTACCATTAGGAAAAGGCAGAGCTTAAATTTAAAGTAAGCGTAGATTAATGGACGTGTAATGTCAATTAGATAATAAGATGAAATAGACGGGGAATATCTTGAGTGCATTCAATATTAGAGCTACCAAAGGAGAAGGCAATTAAACGGAGCATAAATTTAAAGTTTACGTAGATCAATGGACGCACAATATCAATTAACCAGAGATAAGATGATATAGACAGAGGAGATCTTAAAATTCAGAACGTGCATTTAATACTAGAGCTACCATAGGAGAAGGCATTTACCGCTTTGACCGCAACGTGCGCTACTGGTGGCCACGGAGGGGATTTTGATAATGCGGCTGACCGACCAGTAGTCACAAACTCAATTTTCATAAATACTTAATTAAAGTTAAATGAAGGCATTATCCCGTTAATGATCGCTATTTTCAAAATTACTCATTAAGATTGACTTAAAATTTGAGTTGAACTTCAGTTTTGCCAATTGCGGTCAAAGTGTTAAATGTAGCGATATTAGCACAGGTGCGCAGTTCTATTTTACTTGACAGACGCGCCACTCAAACAAGATCCGCTACGAGGCATTTCTTGAGAACACGAACCGATATTGTACCAGAACGAGTTGCAAAAACGACAATGAACTCCACTGAGTGATGGTAAATCAGCTCCTATGATTGCTGGTAATGTCATTTAATAGGCGGGTCAACCGACCCAAAAAAAGCATTTTGATCATCACACGCGTCAATTAGAGCTGCCAAGTGAACCGTGGTTATTATCAAATTATAAAAAATGACCGGTAATGAAAGTGAACTTAAATTAAATTTGAACAAAAAGGTACCCAAATGTCAAGCCAATGATAAGATGTTAATTATTTCTGAATAGAAGAAAGCTTGGAACTCAGTACAATGAAATATATGTAGAATCGTGGGACTTTTTTCAATACAAGAATGAGTAGAATCATGAAACTTTTTCAATGTAAGAATGTGTAGAATCATGAGACTTTTTTCAACACAAGCATGTGTAAAATTTTGAAATTCTTTTGAATAAAAAATATGTAAAATCATTAAACTTTTTTGATTAAAGGATTGATTGATCATAAATTAGTTTTAGCCTCCCTTTCCCACAACAAGGATATTAAAAGAGAGGAAGGATGAAGTGACAATTTAGTATGGAGTTAGGAAAATGTGGAATCTATGCACAAAGGGTGTTCACGCAAAGAATCCCGTGAGCATAGAAACACTAAGATTAGAAGGAAGGTTATGAAACAAGATAAAAAGTGAATAAGAAAGTAGTACGTGCTGAAAAACAGGACAACAGTAAACCGAAAAAATATGGTCCTTAACAAAACAAAAATAATTATTTCATCAAAAAGAAGGCCTACCTAACTTTCAGCTCATGACCTCACATTTTCCCCGTGGAAGCACTAATTCCTTGATTAAAAGAATGTGCAAGATCATGAGACTCTTTTGAACTGAAAAAGAATCGCCCTGCACTCAACGCAAAAATTGAGCTCCAAGAAACACTTTGCTATAAAACTTGAAAACTCAAAAAGTTGGGATAATTCAATAGACATTTTACCCCAAAGTGAACATATCTCAAATATTTAACTCCCCCACTGTCACATAATTTTACCTGTGCTCATAAAAATTATCATGGAACAATAATACAAAAAAATTGTTATAATTTGAATCTCCACATAGGCCCAACATTGTTACATCAACATTTCCATCGTTATAATAACTTAAAAAGAAAAAGGATAATTCTTCAACAATATATCAGTCGATTAACAAGGGCGTGTTCATTTTCTATTCAATTCACACACGCATCCAAACACATATTCAACAAACACTCAATGAACAGTAAGAGTGGTAGTTTAAAACCCAACAAATGCGTTCCAAAGTGAGGAAGGATGAAGGCACCACTTAGTAAGGAGTTCAGGGAACGCGGAATCTATGCATAAGATGTTTTCAAGTACAACATTCTCTGTACATAGAAACAGCAAGTTAAGAAGACAGTTTATGAATCAAAATGAAAGTTGAAGGAGAAAGAAGTAGATGCTGTGTAACAAAGCAGCAGTGAACCGAAAAAAGAAGATCCGGAACAGACCACGAAAGAAACTATTCTATTTCAACAAAAAGAAGGCCTACATAACTCTCAGCAGCTCGGACTCGGAATTTTTACTTCAGTCCTATACCCGAACGAGGCCACAACATAGCTGTGAAACAAAGCCAAGTTTGCCCAATTAAAAAAAATATTATAAAGGGTCATAATCTCAAATTCTTCGCCATTTCAATGCTATGTTGTGATAATCTCCGGTAATTTCAATGTAATTTTTTATAATGGATCATTACCTCAGATTCTTTGTCATTTCAATACTATATAACGGGTCATCATCTCCGATTCTTCACCATTCCAAAGCTACGTTTCCACCCTCTGCACACAAGCGAACACTCACTCAACACTCTAAGCGCGTAGCACCGCAACCGATGCACGTAGCACAAAATCCTCCAAAAGCCAGAAAATAAGCACCCAACGAGCTGGTTGTGTCAGGTTGTGTCAGTTGTGTCAGCTGGTTGTGTCAGGAGCTAGTTGTGTCAGGAGCTGGTCGTGTCAGGTTGTGTTACGGAAAATAAGCACCCAAAAGCACTCAAAAGCCAGAAAATAAGCACCCAGAAGCATAAAATAAGCACCCAAATAAGCACAAAAAATAAGCACCTAAAAGTACCTAAAAACAAAAAACAACCTTCTAAAAGCACCCAAAAACCAGAAAATAAGCAGCCAAATATGCCCCCAACGAGCAGGCCGAGCGCGGCGCAACCAGAAGTGTTACGGTAGAGGAGAACAAGCCCTGAATGCCAGGGGTGAACCCTAAAATGAAACAAACAGCGAGACACGCATAAATTGAACGGAACCTCAAAGCAGCAAAAAACTCCAAAGTAGTTCTATAGAAGGCGTAGCAATCGAGTGCACCCAACGTGGCTCGAGTTGTTCGCAGCCGCGACAATGAGAGCAAGTCTTGGCGGTTTGTAGATTCAGAAACTGCACTTGACAAGGGCAAATTTTTCAACCATCCAAGCAAATTTCTAAATCTTGTTCAATAAAAAGTTAAGGGCTAATTTTTCAACCATCCAAGCGTATTTCTAAATCTTATTCAGTATAAAGTGAAGGGCAAATTTCTTCAACCATCCAAGCATATTTCTAAATTGGGCTCTGTTAAATTGTATTCTGTAGACTCAGAAACGGCATTCTTTAAGGGAGAATTTCTTCAACCATCCTAGAATATTTCTAAATCTCATTCTGTAAACCCAGAAACTGCATTCTACAAGGGAAAATATCTTCAGCCACCAAATCATATTTTTGAATCATATTCTGTAAACATTCCAACGATATTATACTTCTGTCGAAGTATATCATTAGTCGTATTATCAACGATACTCTTCTTATTATTAACGATACTATTATTATTTGTTAATGATATTGCACTTCTCAATAACGATATTATACTTCTTGTCGAATAGACAAGAAGTATAATAATATAATAGTAGAAGACCCATTGAGGATAATTTACCTCCCGACTTGGTTCTTTGAAGTTTACTGCCAAGTGGCACTACCTTTCCCATCTTAATGTCAGTGACAACCTGACGCGAGTGCCAGTCTAATGACGGTGGTTGTGACAACGGAGTATAGAGGACAAAATCAGATAAAAGGTTAAAATATGATCATCCTTGCTTGAATACGGCTCGTATCACACTCAAAAAAATTATCGTAGTGGCACTCGGCAGCTACAAGACAGTTCAATATTCTAACAGTGAAATTAATGGAATTTAGATGATAACGCTTCTGAGGTAGCTTTTTATAATGCTGCTCACCGACCAGTAGTCACAAACTAAAAACTAAACAAACTAAAAACACAAAAACGAACTTCGTTTAGTTTTCCATAAATACTTATGCAAAACTAAACGAAGGCATGATCCAGTTGAAGTTTCGTATTTTCAAAACTGCTCACTTCCAATGACGTTCAATTTGATATGAAAATTGAACTTGAATTTAACGAATTGGGGTCAAAGTGTTAAACTCTACAAGACCTCATAACAAGCCATGTTCAAGAGAACAAACGCCAGACATGGAAAACAAAAAAGCAGCTTAATTCGCTCCTGAAACGCGAGTTAGCATTAGCACGGCAGGGACTCCAAGCTTCTCATCTGCCTCCTGCCCATCTTATACCAAATTGTGCCCTTGGTGTGTTAATATATTTGTTCAGTGTCCGCTTCTTAAGAAACAGCTTATTTGATTTGAAGGACGCTCAATGACCATATCTGTGATACGAGTTTCACCAGTGCACAAGTACAGGAACATTTTAAGATAATCACAAATAATCCACAGTGGGCATTTAAAATGCTTTTATCAAAGGAGATATGGAACTTTAATAAGGACGACAAGTAGTAATATATAAATCTTCAACATGGACATACAGATTTGAGCAGCATCTACAACACCCCATCAATTTAGGCATAAGATAGCTCAGTCGTACAATCGTACGAGACTGGCATACACGGATCGTTATGAATGAAGGCATTCAACATTTGGCAGGGCATGCAAATTATCTAATTAGCTTGGAAATCATTGAATTGGCTTGGAAATCGTAGTAAAATAGCCTCCCAAAAACTCCTAATATTAATCTTTCAGGTAGAAAATATAAATATAAGCTTGGAATTAGTGGTAAAAAGGGCTCTCGAATACGCCTAATATTAATCGATCATGTAGAAAATGTGAGCATGGAAATCGTTTAATAAATAGCCTCCCAAATACTCTCAATAATAATCGACCATGTAGAAAATGTGAGCATGAATATCGTTTGATAAAATAGCCTCCCAAATACTCTCAATAATAATCGACCATGTAGAAAATGTGAGCATGAATATCGTTTGATAAAATAGCCACCCAAATACTCTCAATATAACCTACCATGTAGAAAACGTGAGCATGGAAATAGTTTAGTAAAATAGCACCCACTGCCTTCTAGATAACCCCAATATTAATCGCCTATGCAGCAAATGTAGACACAGGGGAACGTGTGCAATGGGAGGAAGGACAGCCTGCAGTAAGAATCATTGGTTAGAAAGCGTAGCACACCCACGGAGAGACAAGGCAGCAAAACTGGCCAAGTTGTTACGCCGGAGCTCGGTGAAAGCGATGCAAATAACGCAGTTAAAATGGATATTTGATTCAATAGGCCAACAAGAGACTGGAATGTGGCCTAGGCCTGCCCTAGATACTGCAGTTTCACGTCCTCTACACACACCAGCCCACGGCGAATGTTAGCAAACCAACGATTGCCCGGTATGACCTCAACTTAAAATTCCGCGACCACCACAACTGTTTAACACGTTCGCTGCCGCTGGAGCGGTCTAATGTTAAATGGCGTTTGTAGTAAAATAACATTTTTGTTCTAAATGCAATTTTTTACTTGCATTTATAGTCGTTGTAGCATTTAAGGTTAGGTTGTGAGTAGCTAAATTTAAAAAACGACTTTACTGCTCGGAAAAAAAAAAATCTTTCATAAGAAGTGTGAAAATGTAGAGGGCTTGATTACATTTTACCCCATATGCTTAAATTTCTCCTATAAAAAAACATGTTGAAATAATTCGAATGCTTTTCATTCCCACCAATACGTAAATGAGCGAGTAAATCGGCAGTGAGTGTGTTATGCTCGCGAATGCTACGCTGAAGCTCCTTCAGCGCGTTGACCGCGGTGGTTAAACTGAAGTTCAGAGCTCAAATTGGAAGTCAATTGTAGCGAGACATTTTGAAAAGAACAAACGTGAGCTGGATCGTGCCTTCATTTAGCTGTGCAGAAGTATTTACTGAAATTGAGATTGTGACTACTGGTCGGTCAGGAGCATTATGAAACTCCCTTCCGCGGCCACGGGTGGCGCACGTTGGGGTCGGAGTGTTAAAGGGCATTACGTCAGACACCTGCATTGAGGTTGGTCAAGATTTATACGGGGAATCCCGAAACGACTTGCGCTCAAAGAGCGCTAAATATATATGTACCAATGTAACTCTGATAACCTTGTTGGTTTGCTTACCAGGTTGTCATCGCCAACGCAGTTATTAGTGTCAAATTAGGGCCAAATTTAACAGCACGCTCTTAGTCAAAAGATTGGGTAAAATGTTCAGTCATAACATCGGGAAAAATTTCTAGTCATAACATAGGGTACGCGCCATAGTGTCAACAAACTGGTACTACCACCAATTTCGCACAAAATATTTCCCCACAATACAAACTGGTACAACAAGTTCTATCATCCACAGTTGAGAATATTTAAGCATGATCTGAAACCGCACTACCTGAATATACGTTCCTGTTAGAAACCATGCCATACAGAAGCTATACCATACAGAAAAAATTTCTCGTAAAGACCAAACAATGTTTGACATGTCTCGTACAAACCCAACAATGTATAACCTAAATCCCGTAGAGACCAAACCATGTAGAAATTAAATCAACGAGAAACCCCACGAACCAGAAACGACACCAGTCCGTAACTGCACACCCACCATACCACATTAACCAAATATACCACAATAACCAAACCCCACACACCCAATTCCATCCAACCAAATCCCACAGATTGAACCAAACCCCAATTCTTAGAAACCCCACCTGCCAGTATCCCCAGGGGAGCTTGAGTTGCTCGTGGAGCGCAAGTCCCAAAATCACAGGTCCCCTCCGCCCTCCCTGCAGGGGGGAGGCAGAGGGGACATCTCCTCCCTCCCCGCAGGGGGAGGTACAGGGGACCCCTCCTCCCTCTCCGCAGGGGGAGGTAGAGGAGACCCTCCTCCCTTTACGCAGGGGGAGGTAGAGGGGACCCCTCCTCCCTCTCCGCAGAGGGAGGTAGAGGAGACCCTCCTCCCTTCACGCAGGGGGAGGTAGAGGGGACCCCTCCTCCCTCCCCGCAGGGGGAGGCAGAGGGGAGTCCTCCTCCCTCCCCGCAGGGGGAGGCAGAGGGGAGCGGCCGCTCCCTAGCAGGCAGGCCGGTTTGCAAGACGCGCCCTGGAGGCCAAATTTGACCTACGAGGAACGGTCTCGTAGAGCCACTGCCCCGCTCGTGGGAATCCTCTTCCGCGCTGACGCCATCTGGGCGCCGTTTAGCACCGTTTCTTAAGCAAAATAAGTGTTTTTCTCCGTCTTCTGCGTACTTTCTAATTTGTATTACAACGCCAGCTATTAAAATATGCATGTTTTTTGTCTCCGTGTCGAAATCTTCCTTGTAAGAGTTAAATAGGATTTAACAACCATCTGGGTGCCCTTTCGCAGTTTCTTAAGTAAAGTACGTGTTTTTGTCCTCGTGCCATGACATCCGACGCACTTTCTAAATTAGATTAAAACGCCAACTGTTAAAATATGCATATTTTTGTTTCCGTGTCATGACCTTAGATTTACGTTCTAATTTGCATTAAAATGCCAGCTATTAAAATGTACATATTTTTGTAATCGTGTCATGGTCTTCCATGTAAGAGTTAATTACGATTAACATGATAGAAGTTAAAATACGCTCATTAGTGTCATCGAGTGGGGATCTTCTATTTACGTTTTAATTTGGATTGAAATGCTAGCTGTTAAAATATAGAATATAAACATTCATGTCTTCGTGTCATGATCTTTGGTCCAAGTGTTAAATAGGATTAAATTCCAACAGCTAATATGAACATATTTTTTGTATTTGTGTCATGATCTTCGATGTAAGTTTCAAATATGGATTGAAATGCTAGCTGTCAGAAAGTAGATATTTTTCCCTTCGTGTCACGAACTGGAACGTACGTTTTAACTAGGATTAAAAAATAGATGTTCAAATTACCCATTTTCGTCTTCGCATCATGACCTCCGGGAAAACATTTTTTTGGAGGGGAGGAGGAACTGAAATGATAAATGATAGATCATGGGATTTTTATCATAGCGAGAAGAATTTTCCAGCACGCCTTTACACCAATAATTAGGGTGCTGATAGGATTCAATGGGGGAAATTCCTAAGCCATAATAGACATTGCTTTATTTGACACAGAGCAATAACCTAATATTCATAACCATTACGATTAGATTATATGTTAGTTTAAGCCTCCCTAGCCGCAACAAGCGCGTTCCAAAAAGTGGAAGGAGGAAAGCACCACTTGGTTTGGAAGGCCCCACTTGGTATGCACGAAGTGCATAGAAACAGTAAGTTGAGAATGAAGTTTGTGAAACAAGATAAAAGTTGATGAGGAAGAAAATAGTAGGCGCTGAAAAACAGGACAGCAGTGAACCTAAAAAAAACCTGTTCCGGAACAGAACACAAAAAACTATACTATTTCAACAAAAGAACGCCTTCCTAACCTTTAGCTCGGAACCTCACACATTCCCCTAGGAGAGCTAATTCCCATACATAGAAGAGTTGTATCCCCATGAGAGATGGTAACTATCATGATAATCAGCTAAATAACATCATTACGCGAGGGGAATTGTTCATCGTAGATAATCATTTCTCCTCGTAATGGAAACTTTAACGCACTTAAATATTAGAGTTATAGTGTTAAATAATAAAAACATCCCAGTTATTTGTGAAATAACAGTACTACTTTCTCCTTAAATAACTAATGAATAATTTAAGATAACTAATGACCAATGACCAAACTAATGACTAAAATGACCAATGACCAAATAACGACCTAAAATAACTAATGACCAATTTCGCGCACTCTACGTCGCAATAACAAGATGAAGATACAGTTACACCAAGTTACTTGGTGTTTAATTTGCACCATTCGTAATGTTTCCTTTTTAATTTTTCAAAAATACATTCCTTCAGATCCTAATTAACAGGATGGAGTTACATTTACACCAAGTTACTTGTTGCTATTTTATTAATTACCATTATTTACTAAATTATTACGATTTCATTATCTAAATTAATTACAATTTTAATTATTAATGATCTTTCAATTATTACAACGATTAAGGTTACAATATCTCGAAATTCGCGCAACGATTTTAAGCTGGATTTCCAAACACTTCACGACGTCGTCGTGGTACAGTTAGTAGCGTAAGTGTGTCCACGATGGCTTAAGTCCCCGCAGTAAGTCCCCGCAGTAAGTCCCCGCAGTAAGTCCCCGCAGCAAGTCCCCGCAGCAAGTCCCC
>JACJUY010000968.1:0-12624 GCA_014220935.1 Platorchestia sp. MABIK | reverse complement strand
CACTCCATACATTATAATCAACCCAAAACTCAGAAGCTGCCACTCCATACATTATAATCAACCCAAAACTCAGAAGCTGCCACGCCATACATTATAATCAACCCAAAACTCAGAAGCTGCCACGCCATACATTATAATCAACCCAAAACTCAAAAGCTGCCACGCCATACATTATAATCAACCCAAAAAGGCGCATTAAACTTGCGGCTCGTTAGCACCGTCCTGAGTGCCGTCACTCTGTGCTCGTAATCTTGCGGAGCGCAAAGCAGGAACGGCTCGTAAATGTTCAGCCTCGTCACTTCACTTCAAAACACACAAGGGCATAAATTGCCTGAAAATTGCCGCCCTAAAGACTGAGCATTTGATCCCTTAGGAGCCGGATTTTATATTTCAATTTACGTAGTCGTTGCGGCGCAGCGTATCTTCTTTCCCCTTGGTGGGCTAGGCAACCAACTTCACTCGCTGTTTTTACGCCTGATTTCGTCAAAAAAAATTCAACTCAAGAGGATTCTAACCGGAAAAAATGTCGACCTTTATTACGCTGTGAATTGTAGCGCACAAGTAAACCATAGCCAATTCAACAGAAGAAGGTTCGTTGCCTGATGTGCCGCTACGGAAACGTGAGCAGTTGGAAAATCTGACCCCTGAACAGTCGAGCAAAAGCTGAACCCGAAGTGATAAACTGAAACGCCAGGTTAACTTTTGTGAGCGTCAACGATGCTGGACGTAAATAAGCCATAAAAAAAATCCCAACGCTTTCGAGACAACGTCGTAAAATTAGTGGGGAAATTCAAGCACTTGGGAAGCGCCATACGTAAATCGAGTTGACGCTAACATATTGCACGCTTACCAAGGGGACACCATCATATGTGATACACTAAGCTTTTTCACGGGGATGCTACTAATGGACTTTAGAGATAGAAATTAGATTAGGTTGGATGTTAGTTTAAGCTTCCCTAACCGATAAAAAAAAGTGTTCCGAAGAGAGGAAGGCACCTTTTAGTATAAAGATGAGGGAAATCAGAATCTTTGCAAAAGAGGCATAGAAACAGTAAATTGAGAAAGAAGTTTATGAAACACGATAAAAGTTGAAGAAGAAAGTAGTAGGTGCTGAAAAACAGAACAGCAGTGAACCGAGAAAGGTGGTCCTTAACATGGCAAAAAGAACATTTTATTTCAACAAAAAGAAGGCCTACCTAACTCTGAAATCAGTAAGAACGACAAGAAGTTATATCACAACCTGTCCATATCAGCTCCGAGTAAAGATTTTACCGATGTACTGTTGTGGAAATGAATTATTTAAATTTCGGCATTTGCAGTCGAAATTTAAATACCAGTACACAAAACTCTACGGACTGATGACACCATCATTCGATCTTAACAAGATGGAATAGAATAGAATGGAGCGGAATAGAACAGAATGGAACGGAATAGAACAGAATGGAAGGGAATAGAATAGAATGGAACGGAATAGAATGAAATGGAACAGAATAAAATTGAATAAAACAGAACGGAACGGAATAAAATAGCACAGAAAATGGCAACAGAAACAATCCAGGTGACCCATTCTTGGGTCATCCCCAAGTCCCGTGCCGTCAAACACCACCACCCATTCATGGCACCTACTCACTGCATTATACGTAGCATGCAATTCTGTTCACTGGAATGAGAGATGAGTTGTTTCTTTGCTCGAATGGAAGTTCATCGACTCAAACACAACACAGAATAGACACGTAAGGAGGCAACTGGCATTAGACCGCTTTGTTCCAATTACAGCCTAAAATCTACACTTCCACACAGCCATACAGTTCGATACAGCCTAAAATCTACACTTCCACACAGCCATACAGTTCGATACAGCCTAAAATCTACACTTCCACACAGCCATACAGTTCGATACAGCCTAAAATCTACACTTCCATGAAGCCATACAGTTCGATACAGCCTAAAATCGACAGTTCAATGCAGCCTAAAATCAACAGTTCGATACAGTTTAAAATCTACAGTTCCACACAGCCTAAAATCAACAGTTCGATACAGTTTAAAATCTACAGTTCCACACAGCCTAAAATCAACAGTTCGATACAGTTTAAAATCAACAGTTCCATACAGCCTAAAATCAACAGTTCGATACAGTTTAAAATCAACAGTTCCATACAGACTAAAATCAACAGTTCGATAGAGTTTAAAATCTACAGTTCCACACACCCTAAAATCAACAGTTCGATACAGTTTAAAATCAACAGTTCCATACAGCCTAAAATCAACAGTTCCATCCAGCCTGAAATCAACAGTTCGATACAGACTAAAATCAACAGTTCCATCCAGCCTAACACATTCATCACGTATCCGAGTCTGCTAACGGTTGGTTTGGCTAGATTGTAAGTAGCAGAGGAGGAAAATAGACTTTACTGCTTGAATACATTCTTATCCGTCCCAAGATATATGAAAATACAATTGCACGATAACATTTCACCTCGTTTAATAACAGTTATTCATTAAAAAAGTTGCGAAACCGATCAAATTTCATTCATTTATTTTAGAACGTAAATTAGCAATTTACCGATTGGGACACATATGACCCAATACACGGCGAACGTGTTAAAATCAACAGTTCGATACTGCCTAAAATCTAAAGTTCCATACAGCCTCTAATTTACAGTTCGAAAAAGTCTAAAATCCGTTAATTCCAAAGACTGAACTACCACAATCTGATTCACAGTACTTATTTCGACGGTGAAATGGCATGTTATCTTGCCTACTTTAGCCACCGAAATTGCTACGCTTTGAAAATGAATTACTAGATTCAGCGTATAACTACTCAATATAAAACGTAATAATACAGATCCATGAACTCATTAGTTCCGCAATGTCTAGTATCAGTACAAACTTTCAAACATTCTCAAATTCAAGTGATTTATTCATTCGTTTGTTTTTGCACTTATTCCTTTTTCGGTTGAAAACTAAAAATTAAAAATCATTTTTTTTTTCATATAAAAAATTTTTTTCTCAAAGGTAAAGCGAGGCTGCGAATGCACATTCTACATCAGTGCTCCTATTAGATTAGATTAAATTAGATATTAGTTTAAGGCTCCCTAACAGCAAAAAAAAAAAAGCGTTCCGAAGAGAGGAAGGAGGAAGGCACCATTTAGTATGGAGTTAAAGGGAATGCGAAATCTATGCACAAGGTGCATAGAAACAGTAAATTGTGAAAGAAGTTCATGAAACAAGATACAAGTTGAAAAAGAAAGTAGTAGGTGCTGAAAAACAGGACAGCAGTGAACCAAAAAAAGCTGGTCCTTAAAACATAACCAAAAACATTTTATTTCAACAAAGAGAAGGCCTACCTAACTCTCAGCTCGGGCTCACACATTCTCCCCCTGGGAGCTCTAATTCCCATAGATACAATAGTTGTATCCCTCTGAGGGGCAGTGCTCCAATTTTGACTCCCTGCTCTTCATGTCGACATAGTTCACAAAAAGAACACGCCTACTTCCATTCTGTCATTACAGACGATTTGCAGACAACGGCGGACTCATACCAGTTGAAAATCATAGCATTATTTTGTCATTGCGCAGGAGAAAAAAATGCATGCACAAGCTAGAAACCTCAATAAGACCTGTGAAGAGTATAAAAACAGAATTAAAGGTAAGATCCTCCAGGCATTTGAAAATTCTAGCATCACATTGTCATTGCGTAGGAGAAAACATACTATCGCTAAAAACCACAATGAGATCCGCTGAGAGCATTAAAAGCAAGAAGCTCATACCAGTGGAAAATCTCAGCATTACATTGTCATCGCGCAGAAGAAAAAAATGCTAGCAAGCTAGACCCTCAACGACAGGTGAGAATAAAACAGAATTAAAAGCAAGAACCGCACGAACGGAAGTCGACGAGACCACCAAGACTGACCGATGTGTCCAGATGATGCACGACACCTCCAGTTATGAGGTGCAATTAAACGGTGCAGTCACCTTCGTTGTGTTTATGCGCCTGTTCTTGTCAACCGGTAACACCTCGGTGAACAGTATCCGTGATACTGTACAGGGTGCTCAACATGTACAGGGTCTTTCAGCATGTTCTTAACCGGTAACACCTCGGTGGACAGTATCACGGAAACTGTCATTATGTGCAGGGTCTTTCAGATTGTTCTTAACCGGTAACACCTCGGTGGACAGTACCACGGAAACTGTCATTATGTACAGGGTCTTTCAGTATGTTCTTATCCGGTAACACCTCGGTGGACAGCATCACGGATACTGTCATTATGTGCAGGGTCTTTCAGATTGCTCTTAACCGGTAACACCTCGGTGGATAGTGTCACTGATACTGTTATGTACAGGGTCTTTCAGATTGTTGTCCTCAACCAGTGACACCTCGGTGGACAATATCACGGATACTGTCATTTTGTACAAGGTCTTTCATATTGTTGTTCTCAAATTGTTGTAACACTTCCATGGACAGTATCACGAATACTGTCATTATGTACAGGGTCATTCAGATTGTCGTCCTACACCGGTAACCCCTCGGTAAACAGTATCACGGATACTGTTATTATGTACAGGGTCTTTCATATTGTTGTTCTCAGCCGGTAACACCTCGGTGGACAAGGTCCTTCAGATTGCTCTTAACCGGTAACACCTCGATGGATGGTATCACGGATACTGTTATTATGTAAAGGATTTTTTATACAGAGTTTCTACAAGAAATGTATCCACTGACCGACATATTTATATATGATACCTGTATCTATTCGTTATCGCGCTGTTGTATGGTTCCGGTATCACATATACATATATCGGTCAGTAGATACATTTTTTCTGGACACCCTGCACAAATCTGCACTATTTCCCTCTCTACGCTTAAATCCTCTATCACTTAACGAAGAATTAACGTCACAATATTTGAAATTTGAGTTAACTTAACAGACTAGGAGAACAAAAGTTTTATTCGAAATGACCGCTTGTAGCCATGATGACGGCTTCTACACACTTTAGAAAGCTGGACATGGCGCGGATAACTTCTGGTGTTTCCAGTAACTCTACGGCTTCCACTCACCCGGCAATACTAAGCCCATCACAACTTCACGGAACTTAGTAAAACCGGCAAGAAGTTATATCACAACCAGTCCACTGTGATAGTTCTGGGTATTTAATTGGATTACTTGTAACCTTTTAATCCCTCCACCCGGAAACTACTAAGCCCATCACAACTTCATCAGGATACGCTACAAACTTTTAATTGCAGGATACGCTGCGAACTTGTAATCCCTCCAGACAATTACTAAGCCCATCACACCATTAGGATACGAAACTTTTAATCCCTCCAGACAATTACTAAGCCCATCACACCATTAGGATACGAAACTTTTAATCCCTCCAGACAATTACTAAGCCCATCACACCATTAGGATACGAAACTTTTAATCCCTCCCGGCAACAACAACGGAAGTACCGGCCCAGAGTCCAAGACACGAACACTTCCAGAAGACACACACACTCTGGCCCAGGCAAGCAGCACAGCTAAATTACGGAGGGCCGGCGACAGCAACGACGCGCATGTCACTCAAAGCAAACCCCACTCCTTCATTTCCACGGCCACACCTTACCATTATGCAGGCGCTGCTGCATATAATACGAGCCATCTGATTCTCATCATCAACACTCCACGATTTTTACGAGCACGCCTTTATTTACTTTCGTCACCGCGCTCTTTATTCCGAGTATTGAAGCATGAAGTGGCGCTTGCGCGCCAATGGTCTCGACATAAACGCCTTCTAATTTCGAGAGCCTTAAAGCTTTCATTAAGGATGGTTTACTGCCTCGCATGCGCCGCCTATACAGACCAGTGTTGTTATGATCACAGTCTTTAATGTTCGCATTCATGAACGGCTATTTTCCGACCGTAACTTTAAGCAATCGCGATTTCCTTCTCCAGTTTATGAATCATCGATTCGAAATTTAACAGGGAACATTCAGCCTAGAATTACACAACGAAAGCTGATATTTGTGCAATAAATATTCATCGCCTTCCCGCTTTTTGTGAAAAATTCATGAAGTACCATAGAGTATCAATGTTCAACTTTGAGTTAAGTTAAACGGTTAAGGGAAGTAAATAATTTGTGCGCTATGACCGCAGATATTTCAATTTAAAATAGAAGATGCCTTTCAATACTTCACCAAATGTCCTCCACGAGTGAGTTATACAAGATCAAACTTCACAAACATAACGAGCAAAATCAGATTAGATTAGATTCTAGTTAAACGACCTTAACAGCAACAAAGGCGTTCCTAAAAGAGGAAGGCACCACTTAGTATGGAGTTAAGGGAACGCGGAATCTATGCACAAAGGGCATCAAAACAGTAACGTGAGAAAGAAGTTCATGAAACAAGATAAAAGTTAAAAAAAATAGTAGGTGCTGAAAAACAGGACAGCAGTGAACCAAAAAAGATGATCCTCAACAAAATAAATCCACAAAAAGAAAGTCTACCTAGCTCTCAGCTTGGGACCTCACATATTCCCCCCTGGGAATGCTAATTTCCACGTACAATAATTGTATCCCTATGGAGGGAAAATCAAATTTCACAAGAAATGTAACATGTTAAGGTTTCTTTCAAAAAAGAACCATATAGTCTTATGGGTCATGAGAAGGCCAAGTCTCCGATATTAATCTCTCATTAATTCAGTAGAGTCGTTCCCAGTTTTATAATCTAATGCGAACCAATTAATAAGCTTCTTGCAAGGGACCCACAGGTGGTCGTAAATCTATTTTTATGTTTACTTAAGGAATAAAAATCAAATGAAGGCTCGTTTCAATTAATCTTGTTCATTTTGATGCTGAGTATTGACATTTAGCTGAAATTCATTTGAACAATGAACCTTCGCGTAACCAATCGCACTTGATTTGTAACTACAGATAAAAATTAATCACTGATATTCTATGAGTTATAATTAACTAGGACAAATTTTAACAATTTTATTTAAGGTTCACAAAATATGTAAACTCGGGGGATTAACGGTACGCACGAAATCCGTTTTCTTCCTAATCATTGGTGTTACAAGGAGCACGATTTATTTTCCATACTGAAAGAACCAAATAAAAACAACCCGATTTCAATCTTGACAAAAGATCGAAATCTACACCATACATCGTAACATTATTCCTTAGAATGCACGACCGAACTTCAGGTTCACATTTGAATTTAAATCTTGAGCGTATTAACAGATCGCGATACGCGGGAATATTAAATTTCAGAGCACTAGGCCACACGTCGAAGATTGCTATCGCGCCAGATGATTGATATCGAAGATAAACAAAGGCGCATTAACCTATCAGACAGCCACAACCTCGAGTCCATCAAGCCCAAAAATGGCCACGAAACAATCAACAAGAAGAGTCGCTCAAAAAAAAGTAATTGGTTATCTCAATTGACAAGCCATGCATTATCTCGAGCCCTGCGTTTTTCGAGCACAGCGCCGTTTTCTCGAAAGCAACGAACAAAAAGAACGTAAAACGCACATCGCCTATTCAACGCGTCGAACGTCCGCTTTTTTCACTTGAGCTGTCAGGCTCCGACAAGTTCTGCATGAAGGATTACTGAGCCGAGGAAGTACTGCAGGGCACAGGCACATCGACCAACGTTAATTCAATTTCAGCTTCGACTTGTATCCATCAGCGAGAAATGTTTGAGCAGCGTCGAATTAGGAGCTCAGAAACACAGAAAGTTAAAAGTTACAGAATGAGGAAGTTAGATGACGGGAACGGTGACCCCCTCGAATAAAGAAATCACCTAACGTAAACAGGATACCGGAGAATAATAAAACAAGCTACGAAATTTAGTCAAAGAATAATAACAATACCACAAAATTTAGTCAAAAAATAATAAAAATACTACAAAATTTAGTCAAAAAAAAATTAAAATACTACAAAATTTAGTCAAAAAATAATAAACATGCTACAAAATATAGTCAAAAAATAAAAAAAATACTACGAAATTTTATCAAAAAATAATTTTAAAAAACACGAAATTCAGTCAAAAAATTATAAAAAACACGAAATTCAATCAAAAAATTATAAAAAACACGAAATTTAGTCAAGGAATAATGAAATTCGAGAAATTCGTCAAAAAGAAATGATGAAAGGGAGTTCCACTGCGCAGAAGCCCAATCCTCGGGACGCACCCTACGCAACGCGTGTGGTCACCTAACGTAAACAGGATACCAAAGAATCATAAAAATACTACAAAGATCAGGCAAAGAATAATAAAAATACAAAATTCAGTCAAATAATAATAAAAACTATAAAATTGAGCCAAAGAATTAGAAAAAAATATAAAATTCAGTCAAAGAATCTGAAAAAACTATAAAATTCAGTCAAAGAATTAGAAAAATCACGAAATTCAGTCAAAGAATAAAAAAATGCGAGATTCACCAAAAATAAATGAAGAAAGGGAGTTCCACTTTGTATCAGCCCAATCCTCGGGACGCATGTTGACTGACATAGGTAGACCACCGCGAGCCAGACTGAGTGGCAAAAAAGAGACACCATGCAACAAAGACTGTGTAGTATACGAGACAGTCACATAGGTCACCATCTTCATCTAGAAATAGAGAGGAGACGAGCAACAAAAACCGCTATGCGAGGTAGTCAAGAAGTCATCAGGTGATATAAAAAGGTAAACATATTGATCACGGTAGAGGAAACAAGGTAGGGTCATTTTTATGGGAGAAAATACACCTCCTCTTATTCGGCTAACCAAGAGAAAGGCTTTATTTCGAACAAACTTTATGACGTCACCAAAATGCCATGTCGTTAGGCCAATAGTGTAGCCAGATTTCGGGGTAGCAGTGCTACCAGATGCAATATGAGCGCTGCTATTGGTTCGTTGCCGTGACGTCAGCAAAACCACGCCGTCAACAAAAAAAAGATTGGTTTGAACCTACCTTGTTTCCTCTACCGTGGTATTGATCACATGAAGAACAAAGCGTTTCGGGAAACTGCGTTATTTTAATAGGAATAATTTAAAATGCGTTATTATTTAAAATGCGTTATTATTTATCAACAGTTGTTGCTCTCAATGAAATAAAAAAAGCACCTAGTGTCTACATACCTTCTCACAAGCGAAACTATAATCTTCTCAATGAACAATCAAGAAAACATTTAAATGTAGGTTAATAACCTAGAAGAGTGTCATTCATTAATTTTTGCAAGAGAGCCACTTCGGTTGAACGCATTGAGAGCGCAGCAGCTACTGCAAGTTGGCGTTTATTATATAAATTAAATATTAATTAATTAATGCATTTCTCGAGAGCCGTGAATTGGGTCCTCGCGAGCCGCGCAATGAATACCACTGACATAGAGCGTACATAGTAGTAGTAACATAGGTTTGCTAGCGCCTCAGTTATTCAAACTATATCGCACCGAAGGTCACATAATTTAATCAGTATCAGGGTTTCCGACTTACCCCGTAAGATGGACATCAAAAATTATATGAACATCTAAAATTATATGATCATGATTACAATTACAACTCAAGATCATAATTGTCTCCCTATTGAATTTTGCACATACTACAGTACATTCGATCGCACTGGGCAGCCAAACCCCGTTGGGGGTTTCAGCTGCCCACCTAGAACGTACATAGCATGAGAAGCGTGAATAGATACTTATCACACAGCTAGCGTACGGGCAGCAAATATAGACATCGACCGCCTTGTGTCTATGACGGGCAACTTACTGTGTACGTCGAAATCTAGCGTTATATTGCGATAATTTTTCTATGATAGTCATGACTTTGTTGAACGCTTTGACCGCAACGTGCGCCACCACTGGCCACGAAGGGGAGTTACATAATGCTGCTGACTAACCAGTAGTCACGAACTCTGTTTTCACAAGTATGCGAGTGAACCTAAATTTAGGCACGATCCATTTGATGTTTGCTTTTTTTCAAAATTGCTATAATTTGCGATACATTTAAGTTGAATATTAAACTTCAGTCTAGCCAATTGCGGTCGGATTGTTAACTACATTAACAATTCTCTTTTTGTGCTTATTACCAACGGCTTTAACAATTCACAAACGCAGAGCAATGCAGAATGTTTTTGGTTATTTTCTAGGGCATTACTAATATTGACAAAGCTTCATCAAAACAACGCGCAGCTAAGACACACACGTAGCACGTCTACAACGTGCAGCTGAGACACTCACGTAGCACGTCTACAACGTGCAGCTGAGGCACTCACGTAGCACGTCTACAACGTGCAGCTGAGACACTCACGTAGCACGTCTACAACGTGCAGCTGAGACACTCACGTAGCACGTCTCCAACGTGCAGCTGAGGCACTCACATAGCACGTCTACAACGTGCAGCTGAGACACTCACGTAGCACGTCTACAACGTGCAGCTGAGACACTCACGTAGCACGTCTACAACGTGCAGCTGAGACACTCACGTAGCACGTCTACAACGTGCAGCTAAGGGACTCACGTAGCACGTCTACAACGTGCAGCTGCATATTTCTAATCAGCTCTTTAAGATTTGAATCAATACTCGAATAACCGTTATCACAAGCACAGACACGAGACTGGCACTGGCATCACTTATAAGAATCAAAATGAGGGAGGAACTGCCACTCGGTAGTGCACTTCAAGGTATGTACACATCAGATAGCATAGAAATATGATAAGACAAAAGATTAGATCAGATGTTAGTCTTAGCCTCCCTAACCGCTAAAAAATTTCCGAAGAGAGGAAGGAGGAAGGCACTATTTAGTATTGAGACAAGGGAATGTGCGGGATCTATGCACAAAGTGCATAGAAACAGTAAATTGAGAAATAGTAGGTGCTGAAAAACAGGACAGCAGTGAACCGCAGAAAGATGGCCCTTAACATAAAAGAAATATTTTATTTCAACAAAAAGAAGGCTAACCTTATTCTGAGCTCGGGCCCTCACACATTTTCCCTCTGGTAGTGCTATTTCCCATAGATACAATAATTGCATCCCCCTAAGGGGAGGAACAAGGCAAAAATACAAAAGCTATTCATGGGAGTTCATTTTCAGAACCGGTAAATGGCCGGCGCAACCGCAGAATGAACTCTTACCTGAAGTATGCATCGCTCAACTAAAAAAACGTGTCATTCCGAAAGTTCAGCTGCAGTCGCCTGCGGTTTGTGGACACAAGTTGCAGTAATAACACACTTAGTGTGCGCGCATTGCGTCAGTCGTTGATATGTTGAAAAGTGTCTCAATTATTGAGGATTGTTAAGGAATGTATTTTTTACAGCGTACGACTACATGATACTTGAATCTGTTTAATGTTGAAAAGAGCGTCTCAATTTTCGAGGATAGTTTAGGAATGTATTTTTTACAGCGTACGACTTCATGATACGTGAATTTGTTTACACGTAGTCACGCACAGTCGATATATATACACTACTATCGACAGCAAAATATCCATCAGCACTGTTATTTCACTCTCACTAATTTGAAAAATAAAGATATCGGTATCGACAACAAACAGGTAAAATCGGAAACTCGTGAATAATCCTCGGTGCAGGTTCATCATCTTAGATAGGGCAACACTCAACCGTGCCTAGTTAGCGCATATTCTGAAGAAAGAAAGGATGTTTTATTCCAATCAAGCCAGATACATTTCACCTTGCAAATTGGTTTTTCAAATGCCTTATTACTAACATCAGGAGCTGAGGAGGACGGTTATCCCCGTTCAAGACCTCCCGATAACCGGACGGCATTACTGCACGTGTCGACTAGAGTGTTGTGTTTGACACGTTAACTGCGATAGTTCTGATGCCGTTGTTTTGGTTTTAGTTCATTTGACATGTTAATTGCGCTAGTTCTGATGCCGTTGTTTTGGTTTTAGCTCATTTGGCATGTTAATTGCGCTCGTTCTGAAGCCATTGTTTTGGTTCATTTGACATGTTAACTGCGCTATTTGATATGTTAACTGCCTACATTAACCGGTAAACGGAAGCTGTGTTTCTCACAACTTCCCTGTATCGCATACGATAAAAGCAAAGCTACGAGGGAGGAGTGCGTCTGGCCGACGACATTTCTTTACCATGCCTCGAAAGCAACCAAAAATCGTCTTCTCATGAGAGGTGTGTTCTCGTGGATAAATCCAGCATTTGCGCAATTCTACTCGTACGATCCTATGCACAAACTATTCCTCAAATAATACAAAATAATAATTCTACGACCTTCAAATAATGATACGAAATAATAATTCTACGATTCTCAAATAATACGAAATAATAATTCTACGACCCTCAAATGATAATACGAAATAATAATTCTACGACCTTCAAATAATAATACGAAATAATAATTCTACGACCTTCAAATAATAATCCGAAATAATAATTCTACGATCCTCAAAAAATAATAATACGAAATAATAATTCTACGACCCTCATATAATAATCCGAAATAATAATTCTACGTGTTATAATCTCCAGTATAACTGTCTTTGGTCTCCGACCAAAGAAAAAAAGGAAACAACGCTAAGAACTGGAGGAGATGACTGGCCAGCATTGTAATCCATTAAACGTTCTAAAAGAACATTTGTAAGACTGAGTCTGCGAGAACATCATCACGAACCTTCTGG
>JACJUY010000967.1:137580-156716 GCA_014220935.1 Platorchestia sp. MABIK | reverse complement strand
TGAATATGGTATTATTGAATTACATTTACCAAGACTTTTCAATCCAAACTCTTGTCGTTTTTGGGACATATTGTGTTGACATTTCTCAGGAGAATGCTCTCTTCAGCTGCACCAAAATAAATCTCATCTATAAACGACATAGTTTGAGAGGTTGCCTACATTTATTTTGTAATTGTCAGTCTAAATCAACAGATCCCTTCTTATAAAGTTGTCCATAATAATTCTCACTCCAGTGAAATCAAAATACATTTTTGTAAAGGGATCTTGTAGATTTGCTGATATTCTCAAACTTATTCCGTTTGATTTACCTCGCAATTATATGAAATGTTTTGTGACCGCCAAATTTAAGGCTAACATTCCTTGTTTAGGCATAATTTTTGAAATAGACTAAAACAATCTTCAAAACGTACCGAAATTCAGCGCTTTAGGCTACCGTCGTGTTAAATATACAACAGAATGACATTTGGAGCAGATCGAATCAAATTTGTACGAACACACCAATTTCGTCACCCCTGGCCGCATCTCACCCTCCGTCTAAATGCACGTGGGGAAGCTTGAGCGGGTGAGAAGGGTAGGGTGGGGGCGTCACCCTGGGGAAGAAACCCTCCGTCTAAAGCCACCTTAAGTGACTAAATCAAAGGTAGCCAAATAATGGACATGCATGCATTTGACTAAGTGAGAAACATGCAAATGAAGTGATCGATACGAGGTTTGCTAAACAAACAGACTAAATCCTTTGGCATAATTTTCACTAGTGTACCTGAAACTTCACCAATACTTTTCTCCTTCCAAGTCTCTTCTCCATCGCAACATCTCCATCGTTGCTTCCTCTGCTCGTGTGTCCCGAGGAAGTCGGTTTCTGTAATGGATCGAAGCTCTGTTGGTTATTTCATTTAGTTTTTGCACACTTGAGGAACTACGTTCTTTCAAGATCATTGTTAATTTGGCGAAGAGAAAATGGAAAATTCTGTTAACCAGGGTTAAACGTGGTTAGTGAACGAGTCGAAAACAACGGTTTTTCCGCTCTAAGCCAAAAAGGTCCTAAACGAGTCGAGACAAGTGACTCGGTGGGCCGCACTTCCGTTTGTTGTTCTTCCATAGTTTAAGCAACTTGCAAAGCAAATTTATTTTTAAATGTCTTAAAACTCTGACGAAGAACTGCTTGCTGACAGGCTGACATTGTGGCACTACATGATAGTCGCCGCACGCCAGTGAAAGAAAATGTTCAATGTGGACGTTGAATTTTCCCGATACATGCTTGATTTCTTCGGCCTTGGTGAAGATGGCCAGACCCATTGCAATGACTTTTGACAATGACTGGACCGATGGTCATTATTCAGAAAAATGTAATTTTAGTTGGTCGTAAAATTTCACACTCAAACGCTGCAGTAAAAAACATCTTGGTGGTCTCACTCTCACCAATACGCTGAACAACGGTTACGGCACTTGTATACTTTGGTAGCTCTACACATTCTTCACTTCAAATTAATCCAAGTCAAGTTCAATTCAATACAAATCAAGTTCAATTTAATCCAAGTCAAGTTCAAATTAATCCAAGTCAAATTCAGATTAATCCAAGTCAATTTCAAATTAATCCAAGTCAAGTTCAAATTAATCCAAGTCAAGTTTTAATCCAAGTCAAGTTCAAATTAATCCAACCCTAAGTTGAGTTAAGGATTGATATGATCACTCGTTAATATGAGCGTTTTTTGTGTTACATTTGTATCTTTTGGATGTGATGAGCTAGAAAAGCGTTCTTCCTTTCAGCAAGGAATACGTACAATTTCCGCAATATAAAAACAAGCTGTCTTAAAATGTGGTAAGTATTTAGTATTAAGAGGCAGAGTCTGATTAGATCTTTGAGCGGAGTAACAGATAGAAGTCAATTATAAAAACTTCGTATCACACTACACATTAAAGTTATTTTACAATTCTAAATACATTGCAGTATGCATCCATTCAAATATTTATGTTCAAAGGTAATTTTATGTTACACATACACATAGTAGTATCGAGGATTTATTTACACTCATTTAGAGATTTATATGCGTGAAATTCCACTTTATCACATATATAAAATCATATATGCATGCAACTAAACAAAAGATTACCATTGAACGATGTGTATGTATAACCTTTAAAAGAAATATGCAAATGCGATTCACTGAGTACTTGTGTATGATACCATTTGAATAAAATTTATATGAGTACATTACTACACAGAGACAATCCTGCATTAGCAATAAAAATTGTGCCATCTTTTCAAGTGAATAGGCCAAGACAAATATATCATCTCTGTCGATGAAACAAATTGTAACTTGTTTTTACAAAAATCGTTTGAACAAGCAAAAGCAGACTTCGTAGCTATATTTTTTTAAAGGTTAAATCTACATTTCGTCCAATGGTAACCTTTTGTTGTTGCGTGCATATATGATTTTATATATGTGATAAAGTGGAATTTCACGCATATAATCTTTATGAGTGTAAATGAATCCTCGATATTATTATGTATATGTGTATGTATAACCTAAAATTGCCTTTGAACATAAATATTTGAATGGATGCGTACTGCAATGAATTTAGAATTGTAAAACAACTTTAATGTGTAGTGTGATACGAAGATTTTATAATTGACTTCTATCTGTTACTCCGCTCATAGATCTGAATCACACTCTGCCTCCTGATGCTGGATACTTACCACATTTTAAGACAGCTTGTTTTTATGTTGCAGATACTTTTTTGTATTCCTTGCGGAAAGGAAAAACGTTTTTCTTGCTCATTACATTCAATAGAGACATATTTAACACAAAAAGCTCAAATTACCAAGGGATTATGTTAATTTTTAACTCATCTTAGGGTTGGATTAATTTTAATTTGACTTGGATTAATTTGAACTTGACTCGGATTAATTTGAACTTGACTTTGATGAATTTGAAGTGAAAAAGGTGTAGTTCAAAGTTGACCCAAGCTATGATCAGAACTTGCCTCCAAGTTACTCCAAGCGCCGTAATGATGCTCACGGACGCCACTTAGCCTTACTTTTCGCGCGAACTCTAGAAGAGCAGCGGTGCTGCTCAGTTTCAAGTCTCGTATTTTTTGAATTTGGTTTTGTATGGTTATAAAATAAATTGCACGTGAATGCAAGATTGACTTCGCAAAAAATAACTCTATCATACGCCATTATTTTCGAAATTATTTTACCTTGACCAATTGGATCGTGTTCACGGTATAACAGAACTGATAAGTGAGCACATTCACCGAACACACTTAATAAGAAGTTAAATTGCTCAAATGTTTTTCCCAATGATCAGGCGTAAATATTCGTAGGCTTTTCTAAACATTAATATTTGCAATCACTCTTAAGTACGAACTGATAAAACACGAAATTAAATATTGAACTTTATTGAGCTCTTTTTGTAGTTCAAAATAACATGTAAATTTCAGTCATTTCTCACCCAATTTCAACGGCCAGGTAGAATCTTAAGGAATAAGATGTGGGAGAGACAGAGACACTTTTCAAAGGTTTTTGAGGGCAATAATTCATATTTTACATGAATGATGAAATTTATTTGACTTCAGTTGACGATTTCAGCAAATAGAAACACCGTTATTGTCTTGGTTTCTCTGGAATTTCATTTGGCAGAACTGAAAAATGTTTTCATTCATGCCAGTTCTCCAATGCGCCACAATAACAATATAATTTGTTGTTCGAGTACTGAAACGATTTTGAGTGGAGAAATATGATATGTGTTTTCATTTCCGACGCAAGGACGATAGGAATATTGCTGAATAACCTGTATGTGATACTGAGCGATTCAACCAAATTACATAAATTTAGTTTCTTGTAGTGACTCAAACATCGCGCTCAACTGCTTGGTATATACTCCCCAAAGTGAGGAAAATAACTTACTTATGATTTTAATTGATTTGTATAATTATTTTAAAATCACCTTCCGGTGAAAGAAAAGGGCAAATGATTTTCACGCATAAAAATTCAACGATTATACCCTAGAATTGCCATGATAATGTTTGATCGTTATCTCATCAGCCACCTAACATTCTGAGCGTCCCATGGCACTCTCGCTCTCCAGCTGTGTCAGAAGGCACTTCAGAAATAAGTAAAATTTCCTTCATTTTCACTTACGGGAGTTGCAAATTCCCTCGTGCAAACTCCAAGAGGTTGCCAAATAGTTAATTGTTCACACTTAAGCTAATTACCATTTTGGTGATCGACACCAAGTGAGGGAAAAAACTCCTTACCGTTCACCACAAGGTGAACAACCCTTAAGGCTGCAGCTATCGAATTTTCTTAACTTCTAAAGCTGGTACAGAAAGTTGTTAAAGTTCTGTATTTATTAAAATATTCCGAGAAGCAACTCTATCGCGCCTAATGCTTGGGCTTAGCCTCAGCAAATTAAGGACTAGGTAAAGATATATCTACACTCTGGAATTGGGCAAAGTTGGTAATGAAGCATTTCGGTAAGTGGCTTCTAATTTTTCAGAAGTTTTAGCGCTACACCCATATAATGGAAGCTTTAATAAGATTTTGGGAAATCCATGATGCCCTCCGTTACTTCAGTTCAGCACAACTTTTTCATGTACAACTTGTTGGTTCAATAAGCTTTATATTAATTACAATTCTGTCAGACCACAAGTGATCGGTTGAATTGGGTTTCTTTGTACTACTAATTTGTAGGCGAGAAATTGGTTGATAATCACACATTTTATGCTCGTATTTTTTGCAAGTGGAAGGAAATAAATATCAATTACGGGAATTTTTTTAAGAACATGCTAGAAAGTCAACGGGATGTAAATATCGTAAAATGCGCATTCGTCGCACACCTTATCAGCAATACCGCGTGCATGTGGGATTGACATGAAAATGATAAAAAGAACGCATATTTTCTCTGTACATAACACTAAAGACTTTAATTTCAGTGGTCTGAAAACGAAGTTAAATTTCCCCCAATCTCATTATTGAAAGTATGGTGTTGAATTTTGCCCCAAGCTGTTGAACAAAGTATAGACGGCGACAAGCAAGCAACCAACCTAGCAAAACTATCAGGGGCTTACCAGTCCACACTATCTGACTAGATCACCTGTTCTCCTTTGAGGCAGGTTGTTCAAATGATTGACAATCATCCTTCTCAATGATATAAAATAATTTAACAAATGTTATGATAAGGGCTGCGTCTGTGTGTCTCTCACATTTCTGGAATTTTGCATGAATAAACTGTAGGACTGAAGCACTGGTACACGATTCACCTCCTTAGTTTCTGTATATAAAAATGCTAGAATACATGATCTGAAAGGCGTTTTCTATGGTAATCTAAACACAGTAAATTATTTATTTACGTGTTTTATCAGCGATAGCCCTGCCGATAGCCTCTATTTTTAACGAGCTTCTTACAAGATAATACAGAGTGACCGGCACAATTGAACAAACTTTAACATAAGGTTGGGACTGTTGAAATTACTATTTGGTCGGAAATGTTTCGTTTAAGAATTAAGAGAATTAGAAATTTTCCCATAGGCACCAAGGTTTTCTGATATTCTGCCCCTTAAACTTTTACTTTTCGGGTCATTTGAAGACTTTGGCGTACAAAACTTCGATTCATTCCACAGTAGACAGTATCAGTATAATAATATTGTTGAAGCCTCCGCAAGGAGTCGTGAAACTTATGGTGTCTTCAATCGCTTCCGGCAATCATTGCACTGGTGTTTCAGCGCCTGCGTCGTTACAGATGGGCGTCATGTTGAACATCTTTTGTAAGACCTAACCTAATTTAAGAATGTTCTTTTGGTCATATCTATTAAAACTGTGATTCTGATACTTGCCTTCATGATAAATACGCTCTCCTAAAATATGCATTCCATTTCCATGCCCACTCTCAAAGAACTAATTTTTCCCCAATTCGTTTCAAATTTCAAGTCCTTTTTACTCTCTGATGAAGCATTTTCGACCTCACGGTTACTGAGTTAAAAGGGTTCGTGGCAACGGTCCAAACCTTATTTTAAAATATGTCTCACAAAGTGGGGGTCTTCCTGTATATTTTTTCTGAACTTAATAACTGCCTAACGTACTCACGTGTTCAAGTCCGTTAGAATCATATGAGATGTGACTTCTTTGTTTCGAGTACACAATAAATGGTTAGTGCAGGTTAGGTTAGGATGCGAAATGAATTAGTGAAGAAAAAGGGTTGGCTAGGATGCCTAAGGATTGGTAGAAAATGTTAGGTTAGTATGCTCAAGGGTTGGTAGAAATAGGTTCGGATGAGTTTCTTAGGCTATATTTGGTTAGGAGAGGTTTGGTCACGAGATGATTGGTTAGGATACGATTGGCGTAGAATAAGGTTGGGTTAGGTTAGGATTGGTTAGATCAGCTTTGGTTAGGATAGGTATTATTGGGATAGGATTTGTCAGGATAGGGATTGTTAGTACAGGTTGTCATGACAGGCTTTATTAGGTTAGGCTGCGTTAGGCATGATTAAAATTTCTTAAAAACTTTTAAAATAAGTTTTTTTGCAAGTGAAGAAACGACAATATCAACAATGAGCGGAGACTACTGAGAGTGAAATTTCTCTTTACAAAACCTGAGTTAATCAAACTGAAATATCTTTAGTCAAATGAATTTCTACGATTGAACAGTCGGACAAAAACGTGAATTTATTTGTACTTATTGGCAAATAAATTAATTTATTTACAATGTAGAAAAATGAGTAAAATTTTAGCTATGAATTATTCCCGTAGAAGCAGGCTTGTCACTTTTTATTACGTTATTACTACGAGCAGGGTGCTGAATTTCGGTTTACAATGATGTTTTTATCGGCAAAACGTGAACAGTCACAACCAAGTAAGCAAACAAGCAAGGATCTCAACAAGATTATCAGAGTTTTAAACGCATGTTGGGCCACCTGTTCCCTATTGGGTCAGGTTATTCATATGATGAATTAGCACTCTTGAAATTGATATACGATTAAAATCAAAAGCCTTTTTTCTTGAGTTACTAGTTGATGAAACGAAAAGAACTATCGTTCGTTAACTGGATATCAATTTTGTTGTGGATTGAGCTCACAAGACGGTGCATGAGATTAACATCTTAGTTGGACTAGAGAGACCGCGAGCTCCTCCAAGCGTAGAAGGGAAAGACTTGCAATATGAGTAATAATAAAACGAAGTTAAAATTTTCTTCATTCCTTCACTGAAAGCTTGGTGTTTAGATTTTCCATTTGGCTTTGCTGAAAGTAGATCTTGGACGGTGACACCCAAGCACACAAGTAAACAGGACAGTAAGAGTGTCGCAAGTGCCTAGATAAATAGACCGATGGAAAATAAATAGAGAAATTTACACTCATTAAAAAGTATCCAGGTATCTAAAGACAGGAGAGAGGAAGATTAGATACGGAGGATGGAACAGCTAGGTAAGTGAGCAACAAACTGTACATCTCTGTTATTGACAGCGTCATTTTTGAGTTAGAACACGGATTTTTCAGGAAAAATATTTCGAGTGAAATGTTTAGATACATGTTCTTTTTTGTCTTTTTGCCGCATTATGTTCTGATAATTTTCTAGTGAGTTTCGATCAATGTAAAAAATAAAATTGAATCTACGTCATCAAAATGACAGCGAACACTATAAATAAATGACCAGACAAAAAATTCAGTTATTGTGTAAAGTTCAGAGATCGTTTTTTCAAGTGTTTTACGTCGCCGTAAAGGTACAGCGGCACCACATGATATGTTACCTTGCGTGCTATTTTTTGGCTAAACTTCTCATGTTAAAGTTTTTTCACATCAGATTTGAGTATTTTAGCCACGAAACTGGATGTATGTATTATAGTAGGGTAATGAAATAGACAGATGAACTGTTGCCTACGTTACGGCAACAATAACGTAGAATGTTTGCGAACTCGGCTCCTGGTCTGCACTTTAAACAATAATTTAAACAATTCATGTACCACAAGTGCAACGGCAATAGATTGTATCTTAAGTCTAGTACATAGGGCACATTTGAGTGTAGCTACTTGTGGGCCCGAATAAGTTCAGCGACTTCTAGGACATCCTATTATCAACGCTGCTCTAAGGTGTACAGTTAGGCTTAGCCTAATTTATTTAACCTGGAGTAAACTAAATCAATAAATTGGTTCTCTCATCATTCGATGCATAATTTTTACAAAATAGTTAATGTCGGCTAGATGGGAACAATATATTCTAGAAAACGATTGGAAGCATACTTAAAATCTATGTCATTAATCAGGGTAAATTACCTTATCAAGATAAGCCATAGAGCCGAAAAAACTTGACTTATTACCGTTTGTGATTAATATTTCGACAAGATGAGGGATTTAAGATTCGTTTTAAAAGCTTTGCAATAACTTTTTCCACGGATCTCAGCAGGAATCACATTCCAATTCTTACTTCCAACGAAGAAAATACTGTGTTGAGACCGAGATTTTGAATAATTTGAGGGTATGAAGGTTCCTCTATTTCGGGTTAAATGATCATGAGGGCTAATTTGTGCAGTTAATCTTGTCTGAGTTCTCTTTCGCTATCATCAGGCAGAGTTTTATACATGAAATTACACATGGAGAGCTTTCAGAGATATAAAAGCTCAAGTATTTTTAAACTTTTGAATGAATCATTTGTGTGAGCATTATATTCTAACCTTTTTCACCGCTCTAATGGCTCTTATTTGCAGCCCAGAGAGCAAATCAGTTTTATTTTTATCAGTTCCGTGCTAAGATTCTATTTCGTATTGTAGATATGGTAAAATGATCGTTCGATAAGTTTTTTAAAGCTTTTTCGGGCAATACATTTTTAACTTTGTGAAGGATTCCAACGGATTTTGATAATAAAGCACAGAGATGTGCAATGTACTTTTTGAATGTCTGATGTTTATCTAATATAATGCCCGAGAACACACAGGAGTTGGTTTCATCAATTTAACTGTCACCAATTTTAATGCGTGGAAGAGGCACATTTCTCTTGTTTGAGAATATAATGTATTTCGTCTTACCGTTATTGAGGCATATTTTATTAGCTTTAAACCACGTTAAAACCTTTTGCACCTCATCATTTACGCTCTCCGAAGATAAATTTTTATTTTCATTTGGAAGAGCCAAGAGAGTGTGCTGTCGTCGGAAAAAAGTATGAATTTGAAAAATGAAGTAGATATAAGTATATCGTTGATTAAGATTAAAAAGAGGAGAAGCTCAAGGACCGACCCTTGTGGTACTCCATGGCTGATTATCAGTAGTTTCTAGTGTGCATCGTCAATGCCAACGTATTGCTTCCGATTTGTTAAGTATGATTTGAACCAATCATGTGCAACACCTCTAATGCCATAGCAATATAGGTTCGATAGTAAAATGTTATTGTCCACGCAATTAAGAGACACGGAGGAAATAAGTTTTCCATCATCTACATTAGAGTTAAGGTATTATAAATGATTTAATACGACCTACGTTGTCTATTTTTTTGAATGAAAACCGTGTTGTTAATCGTAGAGAAAAGATTGTTGTTCAAAATAGGAATACACTTTTTTAAACACAATTTTCTCCAATGTTAGGTTAATAAGGGGTGGAACAGAAACAAGTCTATAATTGTTAATGCAATTTTTATCCTCATTTTAAAAATAGGAGCCACTCCGGCAATTTTGAGAGTTCAGGAAAATACCACGGTTAAATGACTGGGTAATAATATTAGAAATGTTCGGTTCTTTTATATCAGCTATAGCCATAAGAAATTTAGCCGAGAACGTCTTTAATCTCTGTGATTTATTTTTCAAGTTGTTTATTGTGCACTCAATTACATCGGAAGAATTAGTTGGAGTGAAAAAAAGAGTTGTGTTCACGATCATGGCCCATGTATTCCAAGTGGTCTTTAGGTTCACTAGAAATATTATCTGCAATATTTTTGCCTATGTTTAAAAAAAAGTTGCTATACACTGTTGCAATATCTTTTTTTCTCGTGAAATTTAACATTTTCTTGAACACTGGTCTCAATTGTTTTCATAGCATTATTATTCGTCTTACAGCATGAATTAAGCAGGCGCAAAGTTTTTTAATAGCAGTTTTACATTTAGTAAAGTTAGGCGTAGAGTATTTTTTTTTTCAATGTTCTTACTTGATTTGTCACATGATTTCTGAATCTTTTATGATAAATTTCTTTAGATATTTGTCCTTCGTCGAGTAAGGCTAGGTACGCTCAACGTTTCTTAATATTGATCACGATGTCTTCAGTAATCCAGGGCTTGTGTCTATTTTTCTCAGTAATTATGCAAGTGATGATTGGACGACACTGATTGTGTGCGGTCGTTATAATTTCAGTTAAATTTAGTATTGCATCATCAATGTTAAACGCATTATTGTCCTGATGATAGATGTCCAATGATGGCATTAATTCTTTTAGAATAGTTCGCATTTCTCCCAAATTATATTCATCTGCGCAACAACATGAGTAAGTTTCAGCCTGTGGGTTGGTACAAGTACTATGGACATTTTTCTTGATGAGAAGCACCGGGATATGGTCAGATGAGTCGTAAGTTATTATTCCGGTAAGAGAATCAGTTGGATCAACCATGAAAATATTATCAAGCAGCTTTCCAGATTCTGTTGAAACACGTGCCGTCTTCGTAATGATTAGAAAGAAATATTTAGACTGAAAAAGATTCATGAAATTTCAGATTTGTTCAAAGCTTTCGTATTTTAGAAGATCGTAGTTGAAATCCCCGCTGATTCTGATGTCATTGTAAAGAGACTTGTTAAACTGAGATATAATACTATGAAGTTCATTCAAGAAAGGTACCGGACAGGCTGTTGGAGGCGTATACACAGTTCCGAGTATGACTCGTTTGCCATTTTACATTAATTCTAAAAACAGAGTTGAAGATGTTCACGATTCATAGTTGCACTTACAATGATTTTCGAAGATAGATGTTTAGATTTACGTACTGATGCCTCCGCCACGTTTATTGTTATAACGTAGGGAAAAATGGCTATAATAGTTTCGAATTTGAATTATGTCTTTAGTTGAGTCATCTAGCCAATTTTCGGTAAAGCTAAGAACGTCACAGTGACAGATTAGCGCAGTGATAGTACAATGTATTTCATCCACTTTGGATAAAATGACCTACAGTTTTAACATAAGAGCGAAAAACTATTGTAGGCTGTTCTCATCGATTCATTGCATTTTTAATATTAATATAGTCACAGTTTCTAGTTTCATTTAGGTATGGAGACAGTCTGTTCAAATGATTGAGATCTGGGTCAGTTTCGAGAGTAGGAGTATGGATAGACAAAATGAATCATCCATACAATAGACTGAAGAGCCCTAGTCTCTCTTGGAAAGGGGAAGGTCAATAGTGGTTAAGTGCACGATGCCTCGGTGGAAACAAACTGTAAATAATGAGCTGCATCATTATGCATAGTATGGGGATTATTCAGAAATCATTCACAAGTTATTCTGACGCATGGAAAGAAAAATCAAGAGCAAAAATGACACACATTTCAACCCGTTTTAATGAACGAATAGGACTCAAACTGGAAAAAAATGCCATCGTTTGTTATATTTTTGCTGGTGCGGCTGCGTTAGTATTTGTAATGTGAATAAAATTAGGAACGAGAATGAGCAAATTTCAAAAATACAGAAATAAACCATTTTGTAGGCCTAAGCGATTGAAAATGTCAAGAAATCTTTCAAATTCGGTTGGAGCCCTTGTCATCTTGGTGAACTTAAACTCGTTTGAGTAAAGAGATCATCGTCTAGCTTCATTGCGACAAAGTCTTGGAGATTTTTTTCCATGTAAATGAGTTTAAGATGAGTTCTTACGACGCTATAATACCATTGTTTCGTTTAAACTGCTGTTGGACAGTCTGTTTTCCCAACGCAGCTCTGCAGACTTCATTCCAGAATAAACGCAGCACCGCGCCGCGATTCGAGAGACACTGAAGTTAACCTCATTCGATTGCAGTAGGCACGATTTTGTATTTGAGAGCCGAAGTCCGTAGGCTCGTTAATTGCTTCATTTGATGCCACTCCAAGGAAAAGTTTACGCGATGGGGGGTTTAAGATTAAATGAAATTATTTTCTTTTCCCGTATCAGTCTATTGTGGTTTACCTTATAACGTGAGTTAGTTTCATACAGCGAGTGAATGCGTTTGATCGGCTTAATATTGCCGTTTTAAATTCAGAGTTGTCTTAAAATGCATTATTCAAATAACTAGAATGCATTTTTAAATTTTACTTTCAGTACTCAGTTTTGAATGTTCCTGAATATTGTTACAGAAACCCTCTGAATAAGCCGACGAGTTTCCGCAATACCTTTCCACGCCCTTAAGGGCACCATCCGAGGCCAAATTGGGCCCCCGCGGCATCCCTGACTCAAATTTTTTTTTGTCTAAAAAGGATCCTTATGGTATGGGTTATTGTGCCATGAAATATTATGGCGCAACGGACACCAGAACCCCCCCCCCCCCAGGGGGGGTCCAAAAGGGGGAAAAAATCATAAAAAATTGAGTGTGTTTTTTTTGTCGAAAAAGGATCCTTATGGTATGGGATCTTGTGCCATGAAATATTATGGCGCTACGGACACCAGAATCCCCCCCAGGGGGTCCAAAGAGGGGCCAAAATCATAAAAAATTAGTATGTTTTCTTTGTTGAAAAAGGATTCGTAGGGTACGGGTTATTGTGCCATGAAATATTATGGCACTACGGACACCAGAATCCCCCCCAGGGGGGTCCAAAGGGGGGCCAAAATCAGAAAAAATGTTGTATGTTTTTTTTTGGTCGAAAAAGGATCCTTAGGGTGAGTCAAATAAAATGTAATAAATAAAACAAATTATTTTATTATTTAAATATAATATTTCTATATGTTTTTAATGCACGATATTTCTTATGTTACGCTGAAATTTACAAGGAAAATGTTGCACATTATTCGCACATAAAAATAGATCAAAGAAACTGCATTCATGTACATAAATTGTCAGTGATATTGCAATTCAATAGTATATTTTGCTTATGGGCTCTCCTGAATAATAATACATTTCTACCATTCAAATCGTATCAACTCATTGAGTTTTGACGCTAGAACAAAACCAAACACAGGAAATCCAAGAAAGTTATATGGCTCCAAACCCAAAAATAATGGTTTGAGATGTGATTATAAAGTTTTGACTATCACAAAAAAAAATTTCAAAATGTTAAAGTTTTAGAGCATACTTTTGTTAGAAATGCTTCAAGGATTCTAAAACTGTCTTTGGTTTTGTTTTAGCATCAAAATTCAATGAGTTGATACGTCTTGAAATATACGTAAAAATGTATCAAAAACCTCATTTTTGTTAAAAAAAAATCAAATAAAAAAAATAAGGCCTAAATTGAAAAAATGACACGAGTAAAAAATGTTTACTGTTTACTTTAAAAAAATACATCTACTGACCAATTTTCAAGCGAATCGGACGAAAAAAGGTCAAAATCCCGGATGGTACCCTCAAAGAACCGTGATGTTCATAACAGACATTGTGCGAGGAAATACGAAAACAATGCCTGCTAATTTTTCGCACAATGTTGCGGATGAAACTAAATGTTGAAACAATCCCAGAGCGGACGTGTTGGACACTGTTACGGAACTAGTACAATTATTTCGCTCTTAGGTGAAATATCTAGTGATGCTCATTCATTCTAAACTGAAGATGGGTAATTTTTTCAAAATTTTTATTTATACAAAATTGCAGACTTTGAACTAGCGTTGTAAATCACATGCAATTATTTTGTGGAATTTCGTTCGAAAAAATGTCCCGATAAAAGGCCCTTTCAATGCTCTCGTCTTTGAGACCGCAGTTAGAATTGCAAATTGGCAAGGAGCCCGAAGTTGTAAAATTAGCTTTGACTTTCAATTAGGAATTTACAACAAATTTAATGGAAAAGAATTAATATTTAATTCAAAGTTTAAAACATAAATATTAAAAAATGATACCAGCCCTCGTCAAAATAAATTTCTATTAAGCGCTCATTGAAATTGAGCTTAGCTTTTTCGGTAATTATCATGAGGTATTAAATTTTCTCGAAATTCATTGTGTGCTGGCTGACGGGGCTGCTTGGAAGCTACCACACGCTCTCACATAATGCTAAGGAGAATATCAGGGGTTGATGCGCACTATCACTTTGAGAAGGTGGCGTGTTTCCAGAAGTGATCGAAGTAGAGCAGTTCAAGACACCAATAACTACGTGCAGCCAAGTCTTTCATCCCTCCTTTTTATTTTTCTACTGGGACGAACAAAACTGGGAAATTTAAGAATCCAGACTCTGGCTCGCACAACTCGGTACATGCATGATTTTTTGTGACGAATTATCATGCCTCTTCCTGTGATGACTCATGTGTTCCTTTATAATGGCTGCCACTTCGTCGTGGAGTGCTCAAGCTTCAGAGAATTTACGTGGAAACATTCGGGAATCCTCCGGCTGATTTACACTGCAAGTATCGGATGCTGCTGCAGCGAAGATTCATGATAACTCGAGGGGTTCTTCAGAGAAGTTCAAATATTTACCCGAATACGACAGTTTGTGGAGGCTCAGCTATCCTAGTTTGGGCTTCTGTGTTTGGGACGGACAAATGACCTGTCTGTCTACTTCATTCATACGACACGATACATCTAAAAGTTTATCTATGAATGTTTAGACAGTAGTTAATGGCATGGCAATCGTTATTCTAAAATTGAGATTCAAGAGTTGGCTCTCCTCAGTTTAGACCGAGACACATGGCGTGATTGGCACTCGACATGGACCGGCGTGTAGAAAGTTTGACGATACGAATTGAGGTATAAACATCTTATCGTGGTAAATTGTTTTGCTTGGATATGTTGTCTTACTCTTGTGTGACCGTAGATGCGTAATCTCTGACTTCCCTCAAAAGTTACAGTAAAATCGAGACATTCAATGTTGATGAGTTTTCATAAATATGTCAATCACCTGAACCTCACTGTGTGAATTACTCATGAAGTAGTGATAGTGGTCAATAGTGATGATAACAATAAAAGTTCAAATGAATTTTCCTCACCCTCTGTTTCTAGAGCTTGTATGAGGCTTGATTCTCTTTGCAGAAATTAAATTTCATAGCCTAGAATCATCGTTTGCTCACAGTGGAAAACGCAAAAATAGCGTTATCAACTTCTTATTTAAAAGGATACACAAAATTTATGTCTACAATATTTGTTTTTATATGCGTTGCTGTGTTGCAGTGATACCAGGCTGGCTGCCAGCTCCATTAAAATCGCCCCAAAATCACGACCACAACCACTGCCAGCATGCAAAATCGACCAAGAAAACATTCATTCCGGCTTCCTTTGTATTTTTCGAGCACTAGGAAATTGATCATCGGCTTACACAAAAATGGTGCCTTACTTTTATCACCAATGATCGCCCCTGCAAATTACCCATCACGCGGTTAAAAAACTGCCATCAAGATTAGCAGAAAATTAAATGTTATCTCCTAAATTAACTCCTTGAGGTTATTTACAATAGGATTCTGTGTTTGCAATACCAATTCTCGACGTTACTGAGCTTCTAGAGTGTCCTTCTAAAATGAGGGATTTTTGTTTTGAGAAGTATTTTACTACGCATGAGGGGAGAACTCGGCCGGCAGAAGTGATGTGGGTGAAATTATTCGAAATTTTGATTGCAGTGACTTGGGTTTTCATATCGACTCGTTATCCACGTCGTGCTCATCAACGATGTTCACAAATATAGTCGATCTTTATTGCGTAAATGTGGTAAAAAGTAACTATAATGAAATAGGTGAAGAAAATTAAACTGCTCGACACTCGAAAGTACTTAAAAACAACTATCAGAGAACAGGTATCACTAACACCTGAGCTGTTAATGCTAAACTTTAGTAAGACAGTTGAATGAATTGTTTGCCAAGTTATACATGTACTGAGTTCCGCAAAAAACTGGTCTTAAAGAAGAAAATTCACGGATTCCGGTTATTTTGTATTTAAAATGCGACTCCTGTTATTCTGTAACAAGAAAACTTCTTTCTGTGTCTCCACATGTAACGTATCTGGCCCACCCAGTCTAACTTTTTCGCCGCCTCTTCGAAAAGTATGCACACGGTTCGCCGAGTCGTATGCTTATTTATGCATGATTATCGTCACCAAGGCGGCGATATATATATATAGCCGACTTTATCGTCGCCAAAGACCTCTTTTGCCGCCTCGGCAAATAATCGCCGCCTCGAAAGCATAATTGTGCATAAAGTTGCATGACAGGCGGCTGATGAAATGCATAAGTATGCATAATATTGTATTCAATATGCATTTTCATAGCACGGTACACAGACGTAAATACATGTATTTCTGCGCGCCATTATTTAAATCCGTGCGAACCGTGAGTATTTTCAGCCATTATGAAGCATATGCCTTCCATTCGAAGTTATCGCTGCCTCGAATGGATAAATAAGCATAATAAAGCGAAAGGCGGCGATAACATAGCATAATTATGCATTATTTATTGACTATTGAAATTTAAAGGTTCAAATAAATCAATTTCATCACATATTTTATATTTGGGCATCCACTACACACTGAAATCAAGTTTTCACCGATATATAAAAATAGCGTCACAGAGAACTTATAAAATATTTCCTTGCAAATCAGTATCACAGAGTTCAGGTAAAAAATCACAGAATAATTCAAAAACTCCAGAAGAAAGTAGTAGGTGCTTAAGTAAAAGATAGAAGTGAACTTGACATTTCCTGCGAAGTGACCCACCGGTGGTCACTTAGGTGATTTTCATGGTGCTGCTGACCCACCTGCAGTTACCAACGTATTTTTTATAAATACTTAATGAAAGCTAAATAAAAGGCAGATACAGTTTTTGTTTGACGTTTTCAAAGTTGATTACTACAATTGACTTTAAATTTGAATTGAATATTGAACTTCAGTTTAACCCATCGCAGTTAACGCGTTAAAAAAGATGGTCTTTCAACAAATAAACGCATGTATTTCAACAAAAAGGAGGCCTACCCACCATCAATTCGGGCCCCAACTTGGTCCCCCTGGGGCATAATCTTTAGAATAATTTTTGTATTTTCATCATGTATCATAGTATGAGTTTTACTAATCACTGCAAGAGTCCCCAAAAGAGGAATATTCCAAGCATCATTTAGCTTAGAGAATTATCCGGGGATTTTATACCACAGTTTGGTTTCGCACAGGGCACTCACAATGTCCCCCTAACAGTGCTACTCCCCATATTTACAATAGTATCACCCTGAGAGGACAAGCCTAACCATAATGTCGAAATTTAAGCCACATCCATTGGTGTAAACGCAACATTACGCACTTATTTCACTGTCTGATTCCACAATTAGATCCGACAAAGGCACCAGCTCAGCTGCACAAGTGATGCTCTTTGAGGGGACAGTGTCAGTTGATACGGTTGTGGTGGTGGTGGTGGTGGTGGTGGTGGTTTTGGTGGTGGTGGTGGTGGTGGTGGTGGTGGTGCTGATATTGGAGGTGGTTGTTATTCCTGCAGCCTCTGTAGCACCTGTTCCACGATGATGGCTGTTTCCATCCCAATCCACCGATTCACGGAGACCTCGTTGCGTGGCGACTGCGATTTCTTTGTGGTTAGTGAACCCACCGGCTGCCAACACTTCTACAAAATATGAGAACAACTTAGTTCCGTGATTGATAAAGTTGTGTCAATACAATAGTGAACAAACTGAAATTGCACACGAGTTGCAGATTAAAGAATAGAAGAATATAAGCCAAAGTGCGTTCCCACACAGCACATACTGCATGCGCATAGAGACAGCAAGTCAGGAAGTTCAAACACTGTAGAAGTTCATGATGGAACAAGTAGGTGCTGAATACAATGGTAGCAGTAAACTGAAAAAATGACTAGCTGTCGTTAACACAATAAAAATCATACTATTCAACCAGTAGAGAGACAAATTTCAAGCTCAGGCCTTAAATTTCCATTCTGGGAATGCTACTTCCCATAGGTACAATTATTTGATCCTTGTTAGGGTATAATTCAGCAGAAAAGTGTATGATCTGTGACTGACTGGCTTTGCATTCAAAAGGAAATGTAACAATAGTAACAAGGAAATGAGTCTTGGTGATGAACATCATGTAAAGAATAAAGGAATGTAAATCTTTAAGTTTCAGTTCATTATGTGCTATACAGAATTTATGGCTTTCACAGCTTATTTCACAAGATAATCAACAAGGAAAATAGATCAATATTAAAAAGAACTACCTATTTCTGATGCACTGGTATTATTTTTTTTTATATTGCAGAGCTTTATTTGAATAGGTTAGTAATCTACATAAAAACAAGATTATCAGGGAGGACAAGAACATTTCTCAGTAAAAACTGCTTACCATGAATGATGCACATTGCGCTGTGGTCCTTGGAGGCAATTTCGACTGCTGCCTCCGATGACCACCAAGTCCTGAGGAGCTGAACTGCATCGCCAGTTCTCTGGTGAACAGGTGCTTCAAAATACAGTACGTCTCCGGACTCTGAAACGCTTACTTGTACATGGCCTTTGAGAGATACCGGCTGCAAAAAAAACTATTTTTCATTAGATTCATATTTTAGCTAGGTTTTAGCACAAGCTTCATATTCACACTTACCGCTACTTGCACTATAGTCTCGTGACCAAAGATAAATTAAGAAAATGACTACCTGAATGCATTACTGATGTATTTGTTTAATTGAATATTTGTACATTTCTTATTGAAGATTAATATTTCCTGCTCTCAAATTTGTTGCAAGGTTATGGGCTTTCATGTGAAACGCCTCTGTTTGCCCTTACATAAGAAACTGTTTCTTGAAGTTAAAAATTTAGTAAAAACATCCATGAACAATTTATCTTAGATATTTCTTATGATGTTACCAATACTTCATTCATTCCAAGAAATGGATATTCCCACACTGTAACTCACCCAAACAGTAGAAAATAAACAATAAAAATAATTCATTATTACAGTTTAGATCTAACCTTTATATAAAAAGTAAAGTTACCTGCGCATAAATAATTATTGTAGGGACTTAAGACCAGCATCATCTATGTATGAAATTAAAATCATTCTATTTAACTCACTATTTCAAGTTGCTTAAAAAGAACGTCCA